>CM021105.1:295588525-295640121 GCA_007115665.2 Sequoiadendron giganteum | reverse complement strand
AGGGGTTGAGGGATTATGGTTTTAGGGTTGAGAGATTAAGAGGGTATGGGGGTTGATGGATTAGGGTTTAAGGGTTGAGGGTTGAGGGGTTGAGGGATTAAAAGGGTATAAGTGTCGAGGGATTAGGGTTGAAGGGTTAAGGGTTGAGGAATTAAGATTGTAGAGTGGTTGAAGGATTAGGGTTTGAGGGTTGAGGGTTTAGGGTTAAGGGTTGATAGATTAAGATTGTAGAGGGGTTCAGGGATTAGGCTTTGAGGGTTGAGGGATTAAGAGGGTATAGGGGTTGATGGATTAGGGTTTAAGGTTTGAGGGTTGAGGGATTAAGTGGGTATAGGGGTCGAGGGATTAGGGTTGAAGGGTTAAGGGTTGAGGGATTAAGATTGTAGAGGGGTTGAGGGATTAGTGTTTGAGAGTTGAGTGATAAGAGGGTATGGGGGTTGATGGATTAGGGTTTAAGGGTTGAGGGTTGAGGGGTTGAGGGATTAAAAGGGTATAGGGGTTTAGGGTTAAGGGTTGAGGGATTAATACTGTAGAGGGGTTGAGGGATTAGGGTTTGAGAGCTGAGGGATTAAGAGGCTATGGGGGTTGATGGATTAGGGTTTAAGAGTTGAGGGGGTATAGGGGTTGAGGGATTAGGCCTCACTTATGTTACAATCCCTCTCTATCAGACCTCAGTTAACTCCCACCTTACTTTTTTAGGTCTCTCCTTCCAACCCCCTCTCTCCCACTTTGACTCCCACTCCTTCTCTCAGGTGTCTCCCTCCCAGCCTCTCTCCCTCACTCTCTCTTAAGTTTCTCCCTACCAAGCCCTCTCCCTCCCCCTCTCTCTCTCCCACTCTCTCTCTCTCTCACTCCCTCTCTCTCTCATTCCATCTATATCTATCCCACTTTGTGTCTCTCCCTCTCTCTCAAGTCTTCCCTTTTTAGAGGAACATATTTGGCGCTCGCCAAATGGGTTTTTACCTTGAAACGGTAAAAATAAGGCTTCACCCCGTGATTCAGGCCCACATTCTCCTGTATTTGTTTGGTTCATCGCTTTATCTAAGTCAAAAATGCCTTTTTTTATGCAGTTGGCTTCATATTGTACCAATCTATGCTTGATCCATCACCTTTTTACCAGCAATCTGCATGGTAGACAACGTAGAAGAAGACATTTCGAAGTTTATACATCATTTTACATTATCTGAGGTAATATATTCATTTTGGTAAATTGAAATGTTTGTATTTAGTATATTTGTTTGTTTTTGACAATATAAACTAAATTTCCTTAATAATTTTATTAATCATAACAATTGGACTTAGAATTCAACATTGAATTAGATGAGATTTGCATAGAAAAGTTCAATTTTTATGAGTTTGAAGAACAAAAACAATAAAAACATGACATTTACTTAATATAAATTTATTATGAATTCTATTTGCATTGCTTATAGTAGTCCATTTCTGGCATGGCTAGTGGAATTCACCATATTTCATTCCTTTTTCAACTAATTTGGAAAACCTAATAGCTTTCATCAATGTTAATGCAAGTGTCCATTACTTTTTTTGTTCCATACAAAATTCAGCTTCATCACATGTGCTTAATTCAAGTGAGTTGACATAGTTGATAATGCTTATTTTCTTTCTAAGTTACCTCATTGCCAAAGAAATAGTGAATAATTATAAGATATAGCATCACAAACCCTTCTTTGAATCCATATTATTCATGACTTTGTTGACAATCAAAATTATGGTTTTGAGAAAAATAAACACAAGAGTCTCTAATTTTCATTTAGGTGGCAACAATTTATACCCTAGGTTTGTGATGCAGAGTAGGGAGAAAAAACCTTCAACAATCATAATTAGATCAGTTTCAAACAATCTTCAATCTCAAAAACCTCAATTCAATGTTGAAAGTTGACCAATTCACATCTAAAAAAAAACAAAGATCATCCATAAATAACAAGCTATGCTTTTCAAGAAGACTACCATTCTAAGTATGTTTAATAACCTTCAATGCCTCGAAGGAGAGGTTGTTGGTTGATTTGTACCCCATTTTTTATCAAGAAGAACGTTATTAAATTCTAGAAATTTACTGGTTTCTCTCACTTTTCTTGTTGTTGTATGGCCTATACGAACTGTAATATGATATGAAACTCATTGGATGTTGTAGATTAATGAATTAGCTTTCATTTTCATCTATTTAGAGGTTCTAACTTTTTGTTTAGCGAAAGTTATATTATTTTTACTATTGCTACCTACTTTCACAGTGCTCTTGGATTGAGGGGTTTCATTATGTAATTCGACCCATTACACTTTTTCTGCCTACTGTAACTTGTGGAATGGGTCCTCTAACTTTTAAAATACATGCCTAACCTATTTAGAATGTTGTGGGGTCAAGGTTGGGTGTTTGGGATAATGTTCTAGGACTGTAGTAGGGTCTTTTCATGGTGAAAATTAGGGCTTCAAGTGGTGTTTTGACAAAATGTGAGAAGGACTATCCATGCAATGTATTATTCACCATGTGCAGGGTCTAGTAAGTGTGTTTGGTGCTTTGTATGGGTCTAGAAGGTCTGGAAGATAGGAGTTTCATTAAAACCCCAAGTATTTTGCATAAGGCAAGAGGGTTTAGTGTATTAGGGGTCTAGAGGTCTTGGACCTGGAAAAAAATCAGGAAATTGGATGTTTTGACACATAAAATACTACTGTTTGAGGATTTTGATTAAAGATGTAGTGTTTAAAATGTACTGTCTTTGTAAATTAGGCCAATTGAATAGCCTTTTCCAAGGTGGGTCTATTAGAAGTCAATGTTGGTCCAAAGGAGTTGATGCTAGGGTTTACCTATGTTTTATAACATGTAAATGGGTATCTTAATCATCCCTGAGTTTGCCAAGTGTTTTGGAAAATCTTGGTGAAAAGGCCCTTGAACCAGGTTACCTATGCTACAAGGCAAAGCTTGCTAGAAGTTGGGATTTTCAGTTGAACATCTGATTTTGCTTTGGAATCTGATTGATTCTCATTGATTTTCTGTATTGAATGGTTTCCACCCCTCTCTACATCAATATTTTTGTAAAATGCATTACTTACTTTTTCTCTATGTGTGTTTGTGGACATGTAGCATTCAAGGTCATGTCGAGGAAACGACTGAATCCTTTAACACCAGAAGAATGTGCAGTTAAAAATGTAAGGAGAAGAGAATCAAAAAATGTAGCTCATGAAGCAAGGGAATTGCAGCCCATACAACCACAAATTCCTGTGCAATCTAAGAGAGATGTCAAATTGGAAAAACAAAGGGCACGAATGAGGAAAGTTCGTGGAAGGACAAGAATGGATACAAAAGTTGGGGGCACATCATCAACCATAGGTGAAACTCAATGCACATCTCCAGTTGAAGGCACATTGACAACAACATGTGGTTTTCTAGGTACATCAGAAATCACATCTCCAATTGAAGACACACCATCAAAAACATTGTGTTTTGAAAGTACATCAGCAAACACATCTCTATTTTAAGGAACTCCACAAACGACATCTCAAGTTGGAGGTACAACATCGTTTACATGTCAATGTCAAGGTATGTCATCAATTGCACCTCCAATTGAAGGTACATGATCTATCCTCGATGTTGTTGACCTTCCCAATATTGACACAAATTTACATTTGAGAACTCCTCCTAGATTTTTGCATAGAAAACCTACATTTTTTATTGATATTGATTCCAATGTTTTGAAATGGATGCCTAATAAGATTCCAAAATGTACATGTCAAAGATATGCAGAAAGGATATGGAGTTTGTTTTCTGTGAAGCTAAGTGAGGATGGAAGATGCCAACTATTTGTTGAAATGATGAGGCATTCAAAATTTAGGCCCACCATGAAGGCTCTTGGGCTAAGAGTTTTGAATGACTCAAGTGAAAATTCCAATGTAAAGAACTTGATGAGTGCATATGAGAGTGTGGGTTCCACCTCATGCACGAAGGATAGTTGTGCCACACGATGTGTGAAGACAACAACACTATTAAGCAGTCAAACAAGGAACAAGGTGAACCTTACAAAGGCAAGTAAGTCTTTGAAAATAAGTAGATCATCTCTAATAAGAGCCAAAGGAAGGCGTGAAAGAGTGGAGGATCCAAATAGCAATGAGTTATGGGCATTTTTGGGTAGAGTTCCATGGAAAGACACAAGAATTGCTCAAGGCTTGAGATCTTTAATTGTGAATTCTTGGAAGGATAACATAGGGACCTCTCCTAATCAAAGAGATGTTGTAAGAAGGAGAATTGGTAGTAAAAACCATGAGCCACATCCAATGCATTATTTGGATACCACTCAAACCCAATTTTTTGTTGATTTTGTACAGAAGTTTCCTAAAATTAAAATATGTCAAAGGTATTTTGAAATGCTAAAGCCTTTTTATGTCAAAATAAATCACATATGCACTACTTGTTGTTGTAGGGTTCATATTGAATTTTCTAACCATTATGATGTTTATCGACGTATATGTGTAGATATGCATACTAACAATGTTTTGCAAGAATGTAACATAATGCCTCCACCTAAATCATCAAGGAAATTTTTGTCTTCCATTTTATGTGAAAGAGAGGATGGTCAATTTTTTTACAAAAAATCATGTTTGGATGGCACATGTGATCATTGTGGTGGCATGCAACATTTTCCTATTTGCCAACACATGGCTAGTACACACACAATTGGAGACAAAATTGTGGAATTTGGCAAATATAAGACAGTGGCATACAGTCTAAAAGATGGGAAAGAAGCAAAGAAGTGTGAATTGGTCAGTGATAAGATTCCAGTGTATCAGTTTATGGGAATTTTTTGTGATCAAGTGGTTTATGATTATGCAACGCATACACACAGAGCACAATGGTTGGACTCACAGTTCAAGTTATGCAAGGACACATTTCCACTTCGTCATACCGTTTCAGTTGTCGACTTCACTAAGAACTACACACTACAACCACAAAATGAGGTTCAATCACAGTACTACAACTTTGTGTAGGTTGCTATATTTGTACATATAGCATTCATTCATGCAAATGATAGTACAGAGGAAAATAGGAAAGTATTGAGGGAGTATCACTTTTACATCAATGATGATCGCACACATTCTACAGAGTTTGTTCAAGGTTGCTTTCATATGTTCTATGCCAATCTGGCTAGCAAGGGCATACCATTTATTCTGCATATCATATGGTCAGATAATTGTACATCACAATTCAAGAACAATAGAATGTTTTACTGGTTGAGCAAGATGCATAGGATTAGTGGTGTTCATCATATGTGGAACTTTTCAAAGGCTGGGCATGGAAAGGGGGAGCATGATGGAGTAGGTGCATGTATCAAAAGAGCCCTAGCACAAGAAGAGTTAAAGTACACAAACAGTGTAAAGTTGACAGATGCAAGATCAATTGTCCAGTGGTGCAATGGTTCAATGGGTGCAGGTAGTGAAGGTAATTCTTTAGTTTGTAGATTTTTTCATTTGGTAGATGATACTAACATTGCAAAATATGAGGATTGTTGTACACTAATAGGATCAAGCGAGCTACACTCTTTTAGAAGCTCCAATGTAGGTACATGGACTATCCATACAAGGAAGATGGCATGCTTTGTTATGCATGTACACTTTAATCATGGAATGATTGCAAGTCAACAGAGTGGGTTGACGAATGGTCTGTAAGAAGTCTAACCCCACTTGACACTTACTATCTCCTGACGGCTCTACAAATCATGGAGATGCAATCATCCATTAACTTTGATCATGTATCGGACCTACTAGAACCAAGTAATATATCTTACTTACAAGTTTTATTATGTTTCTCAGTAAATAAATCTAATAAGATGAACATATCAATGTAGGGCACATTTATGCGGTGATTGCAGATGAAGACAATGAAGACGGTACAAATTATTAATTGTGCCGTTGTATTGAGGCCAAAAAGAAATTGGAGTCCCCAGTTATAGATGGAGAAAACATAGAATATCCAATAGGTTCGGTGGTTGTTACTGGAACATGGCTTCGAAGGTATCCAGTTAAGAATGTTGCAGTTTGGTTGTTTGAGGACTTCGACACGCATCAGAAAATTCTTCACTATTCGAATCTTGTCGTTGCCACCAACGTTCATTTGATCAAATATAAGGGTAGACCTATGAACAAGAACTTGTGGAAAGTGCATGAGTCTGACCACGAGGCAATACTCGACACAATAAAGAGTAGAGCAAACCCAGATGGTTCCTTGGATTGATTTGTAAGTATGCACATTGAATTTGTAAAGCCATGTTATTGATCACTCTTTTGGACCAACACCTTGCAATAAGGATTTTTCACCATTACTGTTTGATGTCATATGCATTTACAATTGTCATTGATCCTTTTCTGATTGTGACTGTAGGTAATACTAAAGTTTGTCAAAGTATATAAGAAAAGAACAACATCGGTTGCTGGTGCAAGTGTTCAGTGGTATGAGAAACATTAGTTGCTGGTGCATTTTCTGGTTGTCAATCTTCTCTTTCTTTTCCATCTCCTAGATTTATCAGATTCTTATATGCTACATGTTTTATGTTAAACCTCTCAATGATATATTTGAAATTTATATGTAGGGTCATCAAGAGATGATAAAGTAGCGAATGGGCACATCACTATTGTAGGACCTTCAATCAACCTCCTTATCTAGGATGCATGAAGGTGATAGTAGGTCTTGTCAGTTGTATGACTGACATTATTTAGTTATTTCTCTTTTAATAATTTTTATGTGAGTCTATGTCTAAGATTGAGAGGCTTTTGCAGGTTTTTTGTGGACCAAATTCCAATGATACTACACAACCACATCTAGAGGCTACTACCCATGTGTTTCATAGGGAGTAGGGGATGTACATGTTTTGAACCATTTTGGAATGCAAATAGCTGGGCCAGCTGAGGTGGAATGGAAAAATGAAACTAGGCAACAATTCCTTTTGTTTCTTCTCAAGTACAATATATTTCATGATCTGTGTTGGAAATGGGAGGATTATTTCCCTACATGTATTGATACAAGTATTGACAAATGGGAAGATTTTCAAGATGTTCTTCCATCACTATTTTAATATTTGTCATTGACTTAGTGTATTTTTTGATATATTAAAATCATGAGAAATTAATACATGAAAATGTGTATATTCCTTAATATATGCCTCAATTAAATGTGTATATTACATTTAAAATCAGTGAAAGAAAACAAGGCATTTGAAATTTTATCAACTCTAAGCTCAATATGGTATCCTTTTATCTTTGTTATTGATTTGCTCTATGGTGCATGAGCACCCAGATCATGTAAATGCCTTCAAAAGGCTAATTTATCAATGTGTGTGTTCAAATATAAAATTAAGTGTTAGGGCTATATAATGATCAATTTGAATGTATTAAATTCATGTACTAAGTCATTAGGTGGTCACTTAAGTAGATTTTCAAATGTTGCTAAAGTTGGTATAATGTAATTCATGGCTAGAAGTTAAGGTTTGAAGAAAAGACCTAGAATGGAGTGGGAAATGGTTTATTAAGTATGTATAGACCATATTTGATGTATCTTAGCCCTTGGTAAGGCATTTTGGGGTCAGGAGTGTAAAGATTCAATAAACCCCTATGTGTGCAAGCCTAATTTGGCCTTTATACAAGTGTAACAGTAGTTTTTTTGAAGGTGTTGTTCCAAAACAACCACTCCTAAGTTTTATATATGTTATATAAATCAATAATGGGCATTCCAAACATATTTTATATCATGGGTTGGAGATGTTTTATGAAAATTATGGTGAATTTATGACAAATTTCTGGTAAATTAAGCCTTGTAGCAGCAGTACAGTCATTTTTAAGGTTGATCCTTCCAAAAAAATTATACCTTAATTTTTTATATGTTAAAGTATTCAATAATGGGTCCTTGAAAAGGTAATGTTTTTGTGGAGAATCAATGTGGTTTGTGAAATATACCCGTTTTAGTCCAGTTGGGCTAATACTAGCAATTTTGTGTTTTGATTGCAAGAAAGTGTGAATCTATACAAACAGTGGTATGAATGAATTTTTTTGTTTTGAAACTGCCTAAAGGATGATGTTAAAGGTGTATTAAGGTTTGATGAGAATCTGGAATATTGATTTGGTGATTTGGTGTTTGGTAGCCTTGTGAATTTCAAGTGAAAATGAAGAGTTTTTGTTGAAAGTTGAAGTGAGTTTTTGGTGAACTGTTAATTGATCTTCTCAAATTGTGGTTTGGGTCATGAGTACCCCTGAAGTTTGTAGATGCTCTGCATCACTTTTTCAATGTATACATGACATTAACTTCTTTGTAGTCTTCCATTTGAAAGCTTGTAGCACATCTGACTGCCATGAAAGCTCAAAAAAATGGTAGAAGAGACCTAAAAGGTAACAAAACCCTAACGTCTCAACTCAGCCTTTCTTAAATTCAATCATAACAAAACAACCTACTCATGCATGTGAATTTGACTCATTCAAGGCATTAGAGACTAACCTCTTACAAATTTTAAAAGAAAATGTTGTTTTGACCCAAAAGGATTGAACATAGACTAACAATTGTAATTGTTTGGATCTACCAATTCATCCCCTCTCTCAGTTGATTGTGTGCCCTTCACCCTTGGCCTTTCCATTATTATCATAACTTTGAATAAAAATATCAAAAACTACTACAAGTGCCTAACAATTATATTGCCTCACATTCATCATCTTATATTGATCCATCCACTTTAGCCTCATCATCCACCTCACACAAATCCTTTCCAAATATCAAGGTCCAAATACGAGACAAGACAAGGGTTGCAGAGACTATGGTCTTAAAGGGTATTTTTATGTAGGAAAACTCCCATCTTCTCCTAAGACATATGGAAAACCATAACACATAGAAAAAAGCCTCTTCTATCATCAAATTTGTACCCATGGTTTTCTCCAAGTGGGGAGAGCTAAACAAAGAGGTTATAAAGGAAGAAATCTCCAAATTGTTGTACCAATATGAGAAAGAGAAAGCAACCCTACCAATAGATTAATAAGGTAAGGGTTTCCAAGTCATTAAGAACATGGGGGATTCACATGACATGGTAGCCTTGGTCTACATCAACAAGGAATAAGAGAACCCATTTTTCTAGAGAAATGACAAAAATATCAAGGGCTTGGGTATGGTTCATTATACGTTACTCCTAACATCGAGAGTACCCCTAAAATCATATTGCTTAGGGTTGACAAGGTAGGGGCAGCATATTCCTCATAGAAATCGATGCAACCTAGGTCATCTCTAACATGCCTTAGGGTATGACATTCAACAAAACAACTACTATGGTTCAACCGACTTGATCCCTTAAGAGTGCAAAGTGCAAAAGGGCAGCAATATTTGATAGGGTATTACTCGTAAACCATGTTAATTAAAAAATATTTGTCTAAATCTACAGGATCACATTGGGCCCCTCTACAATAAGCTCTCCCAGTTTTTGCTATCTCAGAGGCATTTTCTTGTGCTGGCGAATTTTCACTCGGGTAAAAAGTTGTCAAATGCAAGTAGTTGAAAGTTGCAAAGTGGTGCAACTTTCATTCTGCAGCTCATGTGACCAAACAAACTATTCCAAAGCTTTCGGGTGGGTATGTTTACAGTAGGCACGATCCTCTCTCGCACCCAAACACGTGGAATCGCTCTGAGCTACGTTCAACCGGATCGATCCCTTAAGGGTCCAAAGCGCAAAATGGCTGTGAAATTCAACATGTCATTACTCAGACACCATGATGCTTAGAAACTTCTCGTCTAAAGCTACAAGATCATGTTGTGCCCCTCTACAATAACCTCTCTCAATTTTTGCTATCTCGAAGGCATTTTCCTATGCTGGTGAATTTTCACTCGGGGAAAAAGTTGTCAAATGCAAGTAGTTGAAAGTTGCAAAGTGGTGCAACTTTCGTTCTACAACTCGTGTGACCAAAAAAATTGTTCCAACACATCAGGGTGGGTACATTTATTCTAGGAACGGTCCTCTCTCGCACCCAAACACGCAGAATCGCTCCAAGCTACATTCAACCGGATCGATCGCTTAAGGGTCCAAAGCGCAAAATGGCTAAGAACTTCAGCATGCCATTACTCAGATACCGTGATGCTTAGATGCTTCTCATCTAAACCTATGGGATCATGTTGCACCCCTCTACAATAACCTCTCTCGGTTTTCGCTATCTCAGAGGCATTCTCCTGTGCTGGCGAATTTTCACTCGGGGAAAAAGTTGTCAAATGCAAGTAGTTGAAAGTTGAAAAGTGGTGCAACTTTCGTTTTGCAGCTCGTGTGACCAAACAAACTATTCCAACACATCTAGGTGGGTACATTTACGCTAGACATGGTCCTCTCTTGCACCCAAACATGCGGAATCACTCTGAGCTACGTTCAACCGGATCGATCCCTTAAGGGTCCAAAGCGCAAAATGGCTGTGAACTTCAGCATGCCATTATTCGGACACCGCGACGCTTAGAAACTTCTCGTTTAAACCTACAAGATCATGTTGCACCCCTATACAATAACCTCTCTCGGTTTTCGTTATCTTGAAGGCAATTTCCTATGCTGGAAAATTTTCACTCGGGGAAAAAGTTGTCAAATGCAAGTAGTTGAAAGTTGCAAAGTGGTGCAACTTTCGTTCTGCAATTCGTGTGACCAAAAAAACTGTTCCAATGCATTTGGGTGGGTATGTTTATGCTAGGCACGGTCCTTTCTTGCACCTAAACACATGGAATCGCTTCGAGCTACGCTCAATCGGATCGATCCCTTATGGGTCCAAAGCGCAAAATGGTTGTGAACTTCAGTATGCCATTACTCGGATACCATGATGCTTAGAAACTTCTCATTTGAACCTATGGGATCATGTTACACCCCTCTACAATAACCTCTCTCGGTTTTCTCTATCTCAAAGGCATTTTCCTGTGTTGGCAAATTTTCACTCGGGGAAAAAGTTGTCAAATGCAAGTAGTTGAAAGTTGCAAAGTGGTGCAACTTTCGTTCTGTAGCTCGTGTGACCAAACGAATTGTTCCAACATGTCCGGATGGGTATGTTCACACTAGGAATGGTCCTCTCTCACACCCTAACACGCAAAATCACTCTGAGCTACGTTCAACTAGATCGATCCCTTAAGGGTCCAAAGCGCAAAATGGATGTGAACTTCAGCATGTCATTACTCAGACACCGTGATGCTTAGAAACTTCTCGTCTAAACCTACAAGATTATGTTGTGCCCCTCTACAATAACCTTTCTTGGTTTTTTCTATCTTGGAGGCATTTTCCTGTGCTGGTGAATTTTCACTCGAGAAAAAAGTTGTCAAATGCAAGTAGTTGAAATTTGCAAAGTGATGCAACTTTTGTTCTGCAGCTCGTGTGACCAAACAAACTATTCCAATGCATCTGGATGGGTACTTTTATGCTAGGCATGGTCCTCTCTCGTACCCAAACATGCGGAATCGCTTCGAGCTACTTTCAACCAGATCGATCCCTTAAGGGTCCAAAGTACAAAATGGCTGCGAACTTCAACATGCCATTACTCAGACACCGTGATGCTTAGAAACTTCTCATCTAAACCCACGAGATCATGTTGCACCCCTCTACAATAACCTCTCTCATTTTTCGCTATCTCGGAGGCATTTTTATGTGCTGGCGAATTTTCACTCGGGGAAAAAGTTGTCAAATGCAAGTAGTTGAAAGTTGCAAAGTGGTGCAACTTTCATTTTGTAGCTCGTGTGACCAAACGAACTATTCCAGCGTATCTGGGTGGGTACGTTTATGCTAGGAACGGTCCTCTCTTTCACCCAAACACGCGGAATCGCTCCGAGCTACGTTCAATCGAATCGATCCCTTAAGGGTCCAAAGCACAAAATGGCTGCGAACTTCAGTATGCCATTACTCGAACACCGGAATGCTTAGAAACTTCTCATCTAAATGGAAAAAACTAAAAAATCAGCAAAAAATGCTTTTAAAAGATGCAAAAAAACGTTAATAAAATCGTGCTGATTTTCATGTGAAAAAAAACAATGAGACCATAGCTTGTTACTTACTATTATGCTTTGACAGATTTTTTCCAAGCATCCATAGCTTGTTTGAAAGCACCTATTTTAGGCTTTTAGCCATAGCAGCAAGGCAATGAACTATTTGATGAAATGCTCTAGTAGATATGTATGAAAAATGTCATACCATAGACAAGGCAGTGAACTGTTTGAAAAGATGCCTCAAAGAAATGTGTTCTCATGGTGATGGAATGCCATGACAGTCCATCATCATAGGCATTCATCATGGCATTCAATCACCATGGGACCACATTTATTTGAGGCATATTTTCAAACAATTCACTGCCTTGTCTATGGCTTGTCATGGCATTCCATCACCATGAGACCACTTCTCTTTGAGGTATTTTTTCAAAAAGTTCAATGGCTTGTCTATGCTATTGCTTACTATTATGCTTTGATAGATTTTTTCCAAGCATCCATAGCTTGTTCGAAAGCATTTGTTTTAGGCTTTTAGCCATAGCAAGAAGGCAATGAACTATTTGATAAAATGCTTTGGTAGACATATATGAAAAATTTCATAGCATAGACAAGGGAATGAACTATTTGAAAAAATGCCTCAAAGAAATGTGGTCTCATGGAATGCCATGACAAGCTAAAGCAATTGGCAGTTGCTCCTAGTTATTAGTTATGCAATGTGAAGTAATTGCATAACTGCTTAGGTTGACTTTGTAAAAAGCTATATTGTAATTGAAATTTTGTCATCTATCAACATCTAGTTATTCGTTAAACTCTTTATTCTATTTTCTCTTTATATCTCTATGCTATGGAAATGCCTTTCGATTTCAAAAAAGATAGTTTTTATCTCTTGTTATACAATTTTTTACGCTTTTTTATGTCTTGTTATAAAATGGAGCAGATATACAATGTTAAAGAAGAGTGAAAGCATGGTGCAAGAGCACCCAGATCATGTAATGCCTTCAAAAGGCTAATTTGTCCAATTTGTATGTTCAAGCCAAAATGATGTGTCAAGGCCTTGTAATGGCTAATTTGAATCTAATCAAGTCATAAAATAAGTCACTAGGAGGTGAAAATATAAAAAATGGAAATAATACAATGTTGTTAAAAAGTAATCATGATGTAATTATGTAGCAAGAGAGAGCATAAATCAAGGAAGATTAAGAGTTAAAAGGGTAGTTGCACTGATGAGAAGTTAGAAAAGGCAGTTGCTAAGAGGGAAAAAGTTTTAAAAGGCATTGTAAGGCATGCAAAAAGGGGGCTGGTATTCTTGTAACTAGATTTTGAATGAAAACTCCTATTTTTCTATTAGCAACACTCTCTCCTTTATTTCCATCTGTGTATTGATAGTCAAAAATTCAAAGAGACGGATTTTTGGTGTGATATATGTTAGGAAGAAGTTAAATTCCTTTTCAAAGAATTTGGAGGTCATTTATTAAGAAACAAAAGTAGAAAAGACAATTTCCTGTGTCTTGGGTAGAGTTCTTTTTACAGTGGTTTTGAGAGTCTAATAGAGCATTTCATCACTACTCCACCAATGTAGGCCAAGTAGATTGGTGGAGTAGGTTAATGTTAGGGTGTTTTGAATTTTTTTATGATTGTAGGTATAGGGGAATGCAAGAATGCTCAGATGAAGTTGTTGTTACACACATAAATTGAAGGTTTCCACACAAAATTTGATGCTACAGTCATGCATAATGAAGAAATAGAGTTTTCCATGGCTTGAGAAGGGTATAGATGATGTTTGCAGGTGTATTTAAAGGTGTTGGAAGATATGGCACATTGGTAGAAGATGTGGAAGGTGATATTCCAAAAAACCTTCATTATTTTGCTTGCAAAGCTTATATTCAAGGGTTTTGATATTTAAATGTTTTAGTGAATCTAATAACTCTTGAAAATGATGGAATTCTGAGTTTGGAGGTATGACAAAAGACTGTTTAAGGTTGGTTAGTGATTTGGAGATGATTTTTTGGTAGTCACCTTGCAAATTTGGCCTAGTTTGTGGCTGGGAGCAGCGTATCAGACTAGTTTTCTGATATTTCTCTCAAAACAAGTGGAATTTTTTTTGTGATATTTCTAAATAATATGTAATGGGTCTCCAAAAATATATCAAGCTTGTTTTGATACAAAGATGGTAGAGTTGTATCACCCGATTTAGGGCTTTGCTAACATACAAGGAAATTGATGAAATGAGTGTTAAAATAGAGGCCAGTGGTATTTGTGATTAGATTTCTGATGTAACTGCTTAAATAAAGTTTTCAAAGGTATTTCAATGATTTGGGAAAATTTTAAAGGTTAAGGTTGTTGATTTGATGTTTAGATTAGGGTGGAATCTTGATGAAGAATGGTGTTATGACTGTGAAAATTAGTAAATATGATAACTCAGAGTTATGTGAATATGTTATTGGTTTGTTTCTATTAGAAGCATGATGATTATGAGGCTCTTGTAAGTCTGATAATAGTTTGAAGGTAAGAATGTATGTCTATTAGCCTTGGGGAGTGTGAGTTGTATCAAGGAGGTTTTCGTGAATATTGAAGTATTGGTTGGTTCAATGCCTTTGATCAGGTTTTTTTGTTAAGATCAGTCAATTAGATGCTGATAATGGTCTAGAATATGATTTTGGTGATTTGGGAAACTGACATGTTGTCTTGGAGTGTTATAGAACTAAAGAAATCAAGTGAATTTGAAGAGAAATTGATGAAAATTTTAGTAAACAAGTTGTTTGTTTAATTTGATCTTCTTATGATTTTGTTTGGGATTGAAATCCCTTGAAGAAATGATGGTGTTGAGGAGTTTTATAAATTGATATTAAATTGCAAAATTTAAGACAAAGGGAGACGGATATTAAGTCTTATACTGAGGAGTTTTATAAATTGAGTTTAAGATCTGGTCATCATGAGAATGAAGATGAAAAGATTGCTAGATATATTGGTGGTTTAAGGTTAAACATACAAGATGGATTGGTTTTGGCTAATCCTAGAACTATAGAGGACTGTTATCAAATGGCAATCAGGGTGGATGAGAAAATGAAGAGAAGGCAAGACAAAGAAGCAAGAGGAAGAGGCAACACTTCTAGAGGAAGAGGATTAAATCCTAATTTCAAGGCAAACAATGAGACTCAAGGAGATGACAAGAAGGACCAAGATCAATCTGATTCCAGAGGTGGATGGAGAGGTTCAAGGGGTAGATTTAGTGGAGGAAGAGGCTCCTACCAATTCTCAGGAAGATGCTACACTTGTTGTTAAATGGGTAAAATTCTGAGTTTTGGAGATTTCAATGAACCTAACTTGGAGATTGTTTTCAAATTTCCATTGTATGAATGTTGAGAGTCTTTGTAGGGCCTTGGTGGAGATTTGTTGTTATTTTGCAAGATTAAAGGTTTGAAAACCTTGAGGGTGAGCTGATGCCTATTAGGCTAAATCATTATGAAGAAGAGTTCTTTGACTGAGAATTGGCATTTCCATTGTTGTGAGTCTTCTCCACCCTGGCTCTGCATCAAAGCCCAACTAAATTTATCATTTCAAAGCAATTTTTTTTATACATTTTTTCAAGCAGTTAACTGCCTTGTCTATGATATTGCTTACTATTATGCTTTTGATACATTTTTTGGAAGCATCCATAGCTTGTTCAAAATCACTTGTTTTAGGCTTTTAGCCATAGTAGCAAGGTAGTGAGCTATTTGAGAAGATGCTTTGGTAGACATGTATGAAAAATGTGGTAGCATAGACAAGGCAGTGAATTGTTTGAAAAAATGCCTGAAAGAAATGTGGTCTCATGGTGATTATTGTCATTGCATTCCATTACCATGAGACCGCAATTATTTGAGGCATTTTTTCAAATAGTTCACTACCTTGTCTATGCTATTGCTTGCTATTATGCTTTGACTGATTTTTTCCAAGCATCCATAGCTTGTTCGAAAGCACCTATTTTAGGCTTTTGGCCATAGCAGCAAGACAGTGAACTGTTTGATGAAATGCTTTGGTAGATATGTATGAAAAATGTTATACCATAGACAAGGCAGCGAACTATTTCAAAAGATGCCTCAAAGAAATGTGTTCTCATGGTGATGGAATGCCATGACAGTCCATCACCATAGGCATTCATCATGGCATTCCATCACCATGAGACCACATTTATTTGAGGCATATTTTCAAACAATTCACTGCCTTGTCTATGGCTTGTCATGGCATTCCATCACCATGAGACCACTTTTCTTTGAGGCATTTTTTTCAAAAAGTTCAATGGCTTGTCTATGCTATTGCTTACTATTATGCTTTGATAGATTTTTTCCAAGCATCCATAGCTTGTTCGAAAGCATCTGTTTTAGGCTTTTAGCCATAGCAAGAAGGCAATGAACTATTTGATAAAATGCTTTGGTAGACATATATGAAAAATGTCGTAGCATAGACAAGGGAATGAACTATTTGAAAAAATGCCTCAAAGAAATGTGGTCTCATGGAATGCCATGACAAGCTAAAGCAATTGTCAGCTGCTCCTAGTTATTAGTTATGTAATGTGAAGTAATTGCATAACTACTTAGGTTGACTTTGTAAAAAGCTATATTGTAATTGAAATTTTGTCATCTATCAGCATCTAGTTATTTTTTATGCAATGTGAAGTGATGCTTTGAGTTTGAAAGATGTGCAATGCATGAATATAAACTACAAAAATCTATTTTCTACAAAGGATGGTTATGGTGGTTGATCAGCTCAAGGGGTAGTTGGAAGGTGGTATCAAGATATATTACTGTAATACCCCAAGTTGAGAGTTGATTTTGTTTAGTTTCTAATAAGAAAATATACTTTTGAAAATGTTGATCACTAGTTTTCTTTGTTTTTCTGAATTTTCTTTGCCTTGCACAGGCCAATACAAGTCTATCATGACTTGAGGCTTTGGATACTTGATTGCATATGTGTTTACTCTCTTTGCATCTATTCTGAAGGTTTAAATCCACCGTTGGTGTGTGTGGGATTAGCAAACTTGGTTACTGCTTTGTTTTTTGTGTTAGGGGTTTTGAGGGCAACACCATGACACATTAGCCAATCCACCTACCATTCTGACCCTATGGCTCAGTGGATTGGCCTGTACCATGATTAGTTTGGTGTTTGAATACTTTGGAGGCTGAGAGAATGAATAAACTCAGTGGGGTGTGAAGTTCTAATGTTGTTCAAGGGTGTTTCCACCATGAAAGTAAGGAACTCAATCAGTGAATCTGAGAAATACTGAAAGGAATGGGATTGTGAGTGTCTTTTAAGTTAGGGCAGAGGTATTGTGGGGTGTTTGGACCTTTGGAAGGATTGGGGGAAAGTAGGCTTGGACCGGGTTTTGAGTTTGCTGCAGGAGCACCTACACCACATCATCAAAATTTCTTTATTTGAATACATCAATAGGGAAATGTTAGTGTCTTTCGGTTTATTTTGTCTAATAAGCTTTGAGAGATCAAGCATAATGCAAATAAAGGGTGTTTTGTGTCTTAGAAGTCAATTAGAAATCATATAAGGTGTAAAATGCTGACAAAGCAACTTTAACACAAACAAATGTAATTAAGGGACCAACTAATCCCAAGGTTGGTTATGGGCATTGGGGAGAAGATGGTTGTTGTAAAATTATTTAAAAATCCTTACCAAGGCTTGAATGAGAGAGTGGAAGAAGATTTGTAACAATTTTACACAATAAACACCACAGTTTTGAGCAATTTTTTGGAAAAATACTGTTTTCTTGATCTTTTTGAATGTTGTATGGGCACATACAAGTTCTTCATGGTCTAATAATTTCAGAGGATGTGCCTATATGTTTTTGAATTCATTTCTTTTTTATTTGGTGTCTTAACTCTTTGTTTGTAGAGAGAACCAACACAAACAGTGATTGTCCTAGTGTTGTTGAATCAAGGGTTTGAGGGGAAATTTGTGATGTAACAATCAATCCACCTATTGTTTGCTACTGTATCTCAATGGATTCATTGAAAAAATGTTATAATAAGAGTTTCAAATCATTTTGGAATAAGGATTCATAATTATGTGGCGTTTTTGTGACTGTTCTAAGATTGAACAGGGGTTTTCCAACATGGAAGTGAGTAACCAAAGAGAGGTTTTTAAGAATTAATTCCTGTAAGGGTTATGTGAGGGTTTGATGAGTTTGTGCAGAAGTATTTTGAGGTTTTTGGGGCCTTGGAAGTGTTGAGAGAGGTCTGGAGTTGTATGTTTCTTTAAAACCCTTGATTTTGTGAAGGTTTAGGAGGGTTTCTTGGGATAGTGAGTTAGAGGCTCTATAGACTCAAACTAATGACAAAATTTGAAGTTTGGCACCATTACCTAAGAATTTCCAAGGCATTTGGGTAGATACCTAAAGTTGGAAGGGTGGTCCCTTTGGAAAAAAGGGCTAATTGTGAAGCCAAAATTGAAGTAGGTGTATTGAAAGTCTATGTTGGTCCAAAAGAGTGACCACTGATTCTTTGGTATGTTGTTTAGCCCTAAAAATGGTATCTCAATCCATCTTGTAATTGTCTAGTGTTTTGGAAATTTTGGGAGAAATCTGGCTAAAACTAAGTTTTGAGTACTACAAGAATAACCAATCACAAATGTGAGTTTTGGAAACCTTCATGAATCTGACTTAGGGATTGTTCTCAATTGATTCAATTGTCATTATATGAATGTTTATGGTCTTTTTAGGGCCTTGGTGGAGTCTTGTTGTTCATTTGCAAGGTTGAGGAGTTGAGACCCTTGAGGGTGGGTTGATGCCTATTAGGCTAAATCGTTCTTGATTGAGAATTGACATTTCCATTGTTATGAGTCTTCTCTACCTTGGCTCTGCATTAGAGTGCTACAAGGGTGGATTTTTGGGTAAGGTGTTGAATGATGATTTTGGTTTGATGGGGCTTTGAGGTTGTGTAGATTTCTCAAATAAGGTTTATTAATCTTGTTAGGAGCCCCTTGAAGGCAGGTTGTCAAACTGATTGGGTTTGAGCCTCCTTGCCTCTGCATTGGTGAGGCACAAGTAATTGAAGCATTCCAAAGGATACAAACCACCATGAATGAAGCTTATTTATACAATATGCTTTAGATCCAGGGCTTATTGAGCATTCGAAAGTAATTAATTAAGCATTAAATGTAAAAAAAATCCATGCCTACAAAATTCAAGCATACAACTTATATGATACGCATGATAACATCATTCAAGAATGGAAGTAGCAAAATAAAAGTTTCTTTAATCAAAAATCCGAAAGGCTATACAATGATATATATTGATAAAAGTATATAAATATATCCAAAAAAACCATATAGGCTTAGTACAAAGGATCCATATGGACATAAAATATCATGTATATATATAAATAGTACAAAACATATATTCCAAAATGCCACATAGGCATACAACAAACAACACTAATACATAGTCATTTCCCTCTAGGGGAAGGAAATAGATCTCGTGTTGCCTTCGAAATTCGCCTGGATGGAGTGACTGTTGCTTCTCTTGTCTTTCAAACACACATGCTACTCCTCCTCTCTTCACTTTGGACCTTCAACTGATACAATTAAAAGTAAATATGTTAAAACATAGAAATTTAATTGTGGAATGGAATATAACAAAATATATAATCACTTACCACATATATATAGTCATCATGCACATTTACAACATCACCACGTCCACGATCTAGAGTGACAATCACCTGTAGCAACCATGAAGATAGAAATTAAACTACATAAAATTATTGTGAAATTTTTTTATAATAGACCATAAAAGAGCAAATATAATGTCAAATCAACTAATCTATTCCATACCTCTCTCAATGGATCAAAACTGGCTATTGCTGGAGCCACTCCATGGTCCATCATGCCACCAACATTAGTAGGGCTATCTCTTATCAACATCTGCAAATGAAACAATATCTTAGGTATCATGTTGATATAGGAGAACATAATGTGACACGATCAAGGAATACTTGAATGCAATGTTTGTGTTTCTCATCAATTTTTTAGATTTGTATATACGCAAAATTACGAAAACTAGTTAACATAGATTTACAACACCATTAATGAATAAAAGCTACCTCAGTGTACGTTGTTTGAGGATATGAATCGCGAGGTGTGGAGGAAGAAGGTGCACTGAGAAACTGTTTGAAATCCAAAGCATGTTATGAGACAAATATTCAAATATAACATTCAACTGTTCAAATGCAATAATAATATCTTTAATACTAGTTGCATACCTATGGACTCACCATCGAGAATGTATAAGGGTTTGTAGGAATAGAGCATCCCTCATGAACAGTGTGACCCTGAAATTTCATCATATCAAAATTCTACTAATTTAGTTATTCTTAAATTTCAAAATATATTTTAATAAACAACATTAAAATAACTTGCTAAATTTTACCTGAGTGTCAATGCCGATGTATCATTCAGAATATCATCTATGAAAGCCATTGCCTCTGCAATTGACATAGGCTATGTAGCAGCATCATGAGGACCTTGATAATCATACCTGCAAACAGCACCACAAGCGCCACAATGGTGGGGTGGAGCTCGGGGCCTACACATCTTCTCCACACTAGGCTTTACTAGAGGACTCACACACTATAAAATGGTATGGGTGAGTGAGCCAATTGACTTCATCGTGTCCACCTCTATACTGTCCTTAACAATGGAAGGAACAACGACATGCCCCACCATGGGTTTGCCCAAGGCTCTCGGTGCCAACTGTGGATTACGTTGTACAGTAGGTCTATTGTGTGTGGAGCCCCCACCCCTACCCTAAAATTCTAAGATGTCAAAATAGTTTGGAATTTTATTGAGGACAAACTCATAATAGAGTTTCCTCAAAAAGTATTGCGGCACCTCATGGTTATTGCATGGAGGTTGGTCAAATACCATCCACCATCGCTCCCAAAATTTGATTCTAATTAAATCATGGTGGCACCAATGGATGGGGAACCTCCTGCATGCATGGGACAAAGGTTCATTTTTTGGGTCTTTAAATAGGGCATACAACTCGGCTTTGCTAATTTTTAGTTTTTTGACATCTGCATATGACAAACCATTAGCATAAAATTGCCTCATCTCATCACTCTTAGTTGACCAAAAATTCATTTTCTCGCTCATTTCTCCTACATGAGTTAAAATTGACTTCAATGATTCAACAATCCCTCTTTTATAAGGGTGGGTTTTGGAATGCTCGGTTAATCTTGCAATTAATTGTTGAAGGTCTCTTTTATTGTTTTCAATTTGATTTTGGATATTTTCTTGTGTTCCTTCAGGATGCCTATGAATTGATGGAGGGGTTTCGGGTTGTTCTTGTATAGGAGGCTCTTCATGATGGGGTGATTGTGCATTCTCAATGTTTTGAGGTGGAGATTCATTCCTTGAGAATTAGAAAAAAGTTTTATTATAAAAATCTATTTAACATTGCATTCCAAATCAAATTCGAAATAAATAGAATAGAAATACACACCTCTTTGCAATCTTCGACCTCTTTGACGTGTTGGGGACATCCTCGTTGAAAATGGCGAGCGCAAGTTGCAGACCTCAATTCCTCCTCCTCAAGCCGCGGGTTGAATGGAAAATGAGGGTTCCAAACCCATTTTTTGTTTTTATGTGTAGAAACACATTTGGTGCATGCCAAATTGCTTTTTTTTTCATTTGGCGTGTGCCAAAGGCCTTGTTTTGGGTTTTTTTGAATCATTTTTTCAATTTGGCACCTAAATTGTGTCACAGATTGGTGCACTTACCCGTTGCATCTTTTAGATTCAAAAAATTTGAAATCATTTGAAAATTATAGATGTTTCTCAATTAGCTCATTGATCGGGAATTTAGTCATAATGCATGTAGAAAGTCTAATAATTATCTATTAAATTCAAAGTAAGGCATATCTTATATTGGTGGAAAGCTGAAAATTTTCTCAATAAACCCTTTTTGTTTCATCAAATTTGGATAAAAATGTTTTTTTTGCCATATCACCACTATTTGGACCCCCATGATCCTTCACTCACGTAATTATCTTAATGATTGGAATAGCGTTTGAACTAAGTGCATAGGTTAACCTTCCATGGCCCATAAAAATCAAAGGTAACCAAGACACCCATGTGATTAGCCATGTAAATTCGGACTCAACCCATATGGAGGGGCTAGAGTCTCGTGTTATACTGTGCAATTATGATGTGGCATGAGATATGTGTACAGTGTGTTAAGGTCTTAGTGTTTTAATTTGTGTTGAAGTTTAAATGTGATTTTAAAATGTGATTTTTGGATGCAATGTTTGATGTAATTTTAGGAGTGTGTCAAAAAAAATTTATTTGGACAAATAGTGCATTTTTAAAACCCTAGGTATATAACCTATAGATTGGGAGTTATTTTTTGGCTATATCCTTTCCCATACCTCATTAATGGCATCTAAAGGAGGTGATGAATTTGGGGATGAGGGGATGGACTTGACCCATCCCCATCCCTATTTGGTCTCCCATCTCATTTATGAGAGGGGACTTGGGAGAAAGTGGGTGTTCATGTGCACCATGCCTCTTTAATGTGAGAGAAGACTTGGTGGGTGATTTGGGTATCTATGTGAGATGAGGATTGGATGAGATGATGAGTTTAAATTATACAAGGATGTGGAGATTAGAAGTTTTTAAATATACTTGGGAGAGTTTGGAGAAGGGTTCTAATTTTGGAGATTTTTGGCTAAGTGTTGGTAGGATTGGAGAAGCTTTGGAGAAGTTTGGGAAGGATTTTAACTCATCACCAAGCATTCTTTTGAAATGATTGAGGTAGGATTTTACCTTATTAATTTTTTTATGCATGACTGTGTTTAATTTTTATTTTTTTTGTATGTGGAAATCTTTTGTTGTTTATGTCAAGCGTGTTGGGTTGGCTCCCCAATCTAGTTGTGAGAAATCCATGTGTGGGGTTTGAGGAAGAGAGATCCCTATAGGGGCTTGTTTTAGTTTTAGGAATGATTAGTATGAGTATTCTATGTGTGTAAAATTTGATGGTATGGGAGTGGAAATGGGTTATAGAAGGTTTTTGATTTGGAAACTTGAAGTGTTTGAAGTGCATGGTTGTAAAGACTTAGACCCTTGGTTGTGATCGTCTTGCATCTCCTTTAAAACCAATAAATGGTTTTTGTGCTTGTAATATCCTTTTGTTTAAATGTGTGTTATTTAGTGTAGATAAAATCTTGTGAAAATTGTTTTCTTTTTTTTGGGTTGCATGTGTGTACCCTGATCTCTATGGTTGCCTCTTAGCTTAGCAGTGGTTGGTTTTTCAACCAAAAATTGGGTGGTGACCACCCCATTGGTCTTGGCATCTATGTGCTCCATGTGTAGGTTGAAAGAAAATAAAGGATCTTGCAGATTTGAGAGATCTTCATTTCATGGTGTAGTGATGTTAATCTGCCAAGGCTTGTGAAACTACTTTTGTTGGGATATTGACTAACAAATACTAATTAAAAGTATGTGATGTAACCTACCATTGTAATACCATAAAATCTTGATATTTATGTAAATATTTTTTCATTCACATATTGTAATAGGAAAATAATAGCAATATTCTAAAGGTTCTTGTCCCAAAAAAAAAATAACAATAAGGATTGGTTATCACATAGAAAATAGGAGCTATACAAATAAAATAAATCCATATGCTTCCTTGCTATGTTTTTCACTATTAAGTAGATAGAACAATAATAAGTTAAATAGATACTTGTTGGTAGTAGAATAATTATACCGTGTTTGTTGTTCGTTGCTATAAGGTAGGGTAGAAAAAAAAAATGTGATAAAATAGTGGCTTGTAGATGAACAAATATGTATATTGTTTCTTATTTATTCCTTTTTTTAAATAGATCAATAAATTGTTGAAGAAGACATGGTGTACTTGTGCTCAGCCCAAATGATGGCCAAAAGAACATTGATTTCAAAAGAAATAACATTAAAATAGTATAACTGTGGCGCATAAATCGACACAGTATTTTGAAAATTCTTTACTTTAGATAGTAAAATGCTTAAATAGAAAACTTAGTGTATCTTGGACTACAATGGGCTTTATGTTTTTATTTGTATTTTAATTTTGTTAAAAAGGAATTATAGGGGAATTTAAAAGGGATACGGGTTATAGTTATTTGATTTATTACTGTTGTTCCACCTGCAAACTACTCCTGTGTAGGAAAAGAATAGATGATACTTTTGTCTATAGTATACCCTTCAGCCTGAGTCTCTCAGGGTACTATTGAGCTTGTACAACATAATCATAATAATAAAATGTTTGTAGGCACAAACAAAAAAATAAAAGAACTTTCACCTTAGGAGTGAATGGGGCATGAATTTATTCTTCTAGTCATTTGGGATAAATCCTTGTGCAAATTACTTGCCTACATAAGTTATCTCCATGTTGAACAGGTGGTATCCTCACACCCCATCTTAAGTGTGGAAATTGAGTATGTAGGATGCCTGCAACCTTCACCATGCTTACCTAGCTACTACCTACGTCACCCTATTCATTCATCCTCCTTGCCTACACAAATCTAGAATCAGAAAATTGAAACACAAAAACAAAAAAATTAGGTATGAAAGAATTAAAGAATATAGCAGTTGAAGCACAGATCTTGTTGAATCAGTGTGGAGATTTAATCAACGCATAACTTATTCTAAAGTGGAATTTCTTGGAAAGGGGGTTAGAACATGGGAAACACCATTTACTAAGGTAAGGGAGCAGTTGAGAGGGGTTTCCCACCCTCACCGCATCTCCAAGCACCGACGCCAACTGCATCTTTTTGTGATTTCAATGGCCAATGTTTGCAACAAATGTTGAATAGTGTGGTAAATGAAATGTGAATATTACAAACAACATTATCATTTAAGATGATATTTTTAGAGGATGGGGAATTAGGGAATTATGGACTGCGTTTCTCGCACCAAAGGGAATTTTTCAAAAAATTCCGCCCATCTTGCTCTCTCTTGGCCTTCCAATGGCGGTTTCTATGATCCTCAGGGCTTGAATCGGGATGTGCTTCGAGGTTCTTCGCGTGCTAGGTCTTCCAATCCTGGATCTTTTCCTTCAATTTATTCTTCTCGTCCTGTGAAATCCTTTGGGCATAATGTTCATCCTGTTTTCGACATTTGCGAATTTGCATCTCGTTCTCCTGATCTCTCATATCGTTCCTTTGTTGATGTAGTCTCTGGAAATTTCCTGGCGTCCTATCCTAATAATATCCGTGTTACTGGATCTCCTTTCATTCCAAAAGCTTGTGTGTGCCCTGCTACATTTCCTAATAATATCCTGTTGCACTCGCCTGCATCCTATACCAATAACATTCCTTTGTGCTCTCCTCCATCTCCGCCTATGGTCTTGCTTTCATGAGCTTCATCTCAGAAGGGTTCGAAAGGACAAAAGCAGGGAAAGGCTAATCCTGGTAAAGTTTGGGTTCCTAAGCGCTCTTTGCCTAATGTTCGTGCTACTGTTGTTCTTCCAAAGGCTTTACTCACCCATCAAATTCAATATCTCAAGGATGTAGCACTGATTTGTAAGGTTTGGAACTTCTCCCCTCATTTATCTTTATTGAAGAAGTGGGTCTTTCAGCAATGGGAGGGCTCTAATCAAGTATTTTTCCTAGATAAGGGTCAAGATTTTTTTGTTGTCATTTTCTCAAACAAAGATTCTAGGAATGTTGTATTCAGAAAGAAGGCTTGGATTTTTGAAGGGCATGGATTATTTTCTACCCCTTGGACTCCTAATTTTTCCCCTTCAGAAACAGTTATAAAATTCATTCTTTTTTGGATCCAGTTTCAAGGATTGCCTCTGGAATATAGAGAGCCCCATATTGTTGAAATACTATGTAATTAGTTGGGAATTTTTTTGCATCATGATTTGGTATTTTTTTCAAATCCCTCTCTCCCAGTTAGGTTTTGTGTTCTTCTGGATGTTACTAAATCTCTTCCTCTTATCATTGACATCAAATCTTTCAATGGCTTGTGGTCTCAGAATTTAGTATTCGAGAACCCCAAACAATTTTGCTTAAAATGTCACTCTGTTTTGTATCCTTTCAAACAATGTGAGGCTTTAGAGGTAGAGCATTCAGACACAGTTGTTGGGGGGTTGCTCTAAAACTTGAACTGATTCTTTAATCATGGTACCTACTCCTGTTTCAGGGTTAAATTTCTTTTCAGAAATTGTAACACATTTTTTGATTTTAGCTTTTTGCTATCAGTGGTTTCAAAAAAAAATTTGGCCTTCTACTTCTCAGATCAAGATATGTGGTAAGGGAAAGCTTGAGTTTTCTCCTCAGTCTATTTATTCCATCAGGTTATTTTCACCAAACCGTATTTCAAAATCTCACTTGGTTTTGGCTAATCGACTTCATTTGTTGTATCCGGTTAAATTATTTTGGCAATCTTTGTATTTGTCTTTGCCGAAACTAAAGTTTTCCAGTGATCAACAATTAATCATGTGCTCTTCATTGTTAACACTGGGTACAAATGATTTATTTGATAAATCTCTTAGTCTCTTTGATGGGAAAAATCAGGAGGAATATATAGATCAGCATCTGGTGAAAGAGGGGTGTCTTGCAAAATCTCAAGAACCAAGTCTCCCTTCGGAATTAGAATTGGAAATTTTTGTTGACAATGCCCTTTTATCAGTTGGTGAGAAATTGTTGGATGATATTGCTTCTGAGGTTTTTGGTGATGAAGATCCTAGAGTTGAAGAGGGTTCAGTCTCTATCTCCCAAACTCCATTGCCAAAAATATCAAAATCTCCAGTTAAAAGGGGTAGGAAATCCCTGGCCTCCAAGCTGCAAGAAGAAATTGTAGTGGGCATTTAGTCAACCTTAGTTGTAAATAGCAAAAGACCTAGGAGAGCATGTTGCTCTCCTAAGTCTCAATGAGGATCATTTCTTGGAATGTCAGAGGCATTAATGCCTCTGACAAAAGGATCCAAGTTAAAAACCAATTGGATTCTTATGGAGCTAATATAGTGGTTCTCTAGGAGACTAAAAACTCTATTGAGACTTTTGATAGTACTAGCAAAAGCTGGCCCAAATGGAAAGCGTGCCATTCTCTGGCTCAAGGTGCTTCTGGAGGTTTGATAACATTGTGGGATGCGAAGTCAACAAGCATTTCTAACATTACTTTCGGTCTAAATTGGCAGTCCATGCAAGTTGTGTATTCCGATCAGTCTTTCTGGCTTCTAAATGTCTATGGGCCAACTAGTTCTGTGGCAAAAAAGTTACTTTGGGATTCATTGGAGCAGAAATTAGCTATGTTGGCTCAATACAAAGTAATCTTAGCAGGTGATTTTAATCCAATCAAATCTCTTTCAAAAAAGAAAGGAGGTATTTTCCCTCTTAACAAAGACATGGAATCCTTTGCCTCCTTCATTCAACATAACTCTTTGTTAGATATTTCTCCTTCCAATGGTTGTCTTACCTGGACAAATAAAAGGCAAAATTTCTTACAAATTGCTTAAAGGTTAGACAAATTTCTAATTTCATCTAATTGGACTTTGTCTGGTGCAGTTTTCTTTCAAAAATTTTACCATTTGCTACCTTTGATCATTTTGCTATCTCATTAGACTTTCCTGAGAAATTTGAAAAACCTAGGACACATTCCTCCTTTAAGTTTGAGTCAATGTGGTTTAGACATCCTGATCTTATTGGTTTAATCCGTCAATGGTGGTTTGCAGCTCCGTTCATTGTAGGGTCAAGGATATTTCAGCTAAGTAAGAAGATGGAATATGTAAAAGTTCAAGTAAAAGCTTGGAATCAGCATGTTTTCAAAAATTTATTTGTACAAAAAGATCTTGTATATAAAAAACTTGTTGAGATCAATGAAACTATTATATCTTCAGGTTTGGATTCCAATCTCTTTAAGGAGCAAAGTGAATTACAATTAGAATGGAAGGAACTACTTTTGAGAGAGGAGTCCTATTGGAGGTAGAAGTCAAGAGAACTCTGGTTGAAAGATGGTGACAAGAATACTAAATTCTTTCATGCTTCAACACAAATTAAAAAAGCAAGGAATACAATAGTCTCAATTGTGGACAGTTCAACTGGTGCTCTGCTCTCAAAAGAAAAGGATATTCAAAATGAAGGTATCAAGTTATTCTCCTCTGTTCCCATTAGTAATCTTAAAAAAAATGATCAGTTACAGAGTGACAGGCAAGAACTTCTGCAACAAATTCCTTGTCTAATATCAAATGAAGATAACATCAAATTACTCTCACCATTTGAACTGAATGAGGTTAAAGTTGTTGTTTTTTAAATGTCCCCAGATAAAGCTCCAGGGCCTGATGGGTTTACAGTTTTATTCTTTCAAAAATGCTGGGATTTTGTGGGCTATGATATTTTAAATGCTCTAGAAGAATCAAAGAAGTCAAGGTGCATGTTGAAAAAATTCAATCTCACCAATATAGCTATCATCCCCAAGTCAACATCTCCCTTATCTTTCTCTGATTTCAGACCTATTTCCCTTTGTAATTCCATCTACAAAATCTTTACAAAGGCCATTTACCTCCGCCTGCACCCTCTTATTTCTAAGATCGTTTTCGAAGGGAAAGGGGGATTTGTTCCTAGAAGAGACACAATAGAAGGTGCAATAGTAGCTCATGAGGTCCTCCATTCAATTGCGATTGACAAATTATCTTCTATGGTCATCAAGTTAGATATGCAGAAAGCATATGATAGGGTTGATTGGTCATTCTTCAAAGAAATGGTGCAAATGGGTCCTGGCATGCATATCGAGTGCAAAATTTTTAGTATTGATAAATGGGTCTGCTATAGGTTTTTTCAGTTCTTCGCAAGGTGTCCAATAGGGAGACCCACTGTCTCCTTTCCTTTTCATAATATTAGTAGAAGCTTTTATAAAATCTATCCATCATGCACACCTTCGAGGTTCTTTAATGAGAATACACATTCCAGATATTGACATTCCAATTACACATTCTCTCTTTGCTGATGATACATTGCTTTTTGGAAGTGCGACTATTTTAGAAGCCAATCAATTAAAGTAAATATTAGACAGGTATACAAGGGCTTCAAGGAAAAAAATAAATGAAAGTAAATCAAAAGTATATGTTTTCAATACATAGCCCCTGGTAGAAAGAAGAATAGTGGATTTGTTGGGTTTTCAACAATCATATCTTCCATGCAAATATTTGGGAGTTCCCTTTTTTGCAGGGAAAAACAAACTATCATTTTGGGTAAAGATCATTCAAACTATCCAATCAAGGATTTCATCTTGGAAAGGTAGATGGCTTACTTTATCAGGAAAAATTTTGCTAGTAAAGTCAGTGTTATCTTCAATCCCAAACTATTTTATGTATGTTCTTCAAGCTCCCAAATCAATAATTATTCAAATTCAAAAGTTGATTAGAAAATTTCTTTGGTCTGGCAACATAGATAGTAGCAGTAAAATTCCTTTAATTTCTCTAGAGACTATGTGCTTGGAGAAATCAAAAGGAGGAGCAGGTTTACATTATTTACAACAAAGAAATCTAGCACTAGGAGCAAAAATGGTGTGGAAAATGTATACAAATTCAGGTTTAAAGTGTAGACTCATGCAATCTAAATATCTAGACAATCCTAATCCTTAAAGGATTTTGATAGGGTTAAATCCACCTAAAGGATCTTCAATGCCGAATTTTCTAGTTACTTGTAGAAAATTTCTTTTACCATATCTAACTTGGGAAGTTAACAATGGCAAAGATGTTAATTTCTGGAAGGATTCATGGAATGGTCACCCAAAGTTAAATTTGACTGTAAGTTGTGAACAAGAGCAAGCAATTTTATCTCACAAGTTGGGAGGTAAATTGAAAGATTATATTCAACATTTAGATCCTATTTCAGGAAAGGTAAGCTGGAAAGACCTATCTGAAGAAGGTGTAAGTAATTTTTTTAGAATCTAGATATGCTCTATCCTTAATTCAAGGTTAGTGTTTGTTTCTTAGAAAGATGATAGGCTTATTTGGTCAAAAGGAAATTCAGGTTCTTATTCAGTAAGTGAAGGGTATAAGTCTATTGTCCAATATCAGACTAATTCAGTGAATTCAAGAGCATACAAATTCTGTTGGAATGAAAAGCTATTACCTAAAATTGGCTGCTTTGCTTGGTTAGCAATAAAGCATAAAATATTAACAAGTGAAATACTTGAAAAGTTGAAAATTGCCAATCCCTTTATGTGTGTCCTTTGTAATCATAATCTTGAAAGTGTAGATCATTTATTTCTTACTTGCCCAGTGGCACAATTAGTCTGGATGTTTGTTTATACAAAGTTGAATCGGTAGTCACCAGCCCCTAATTCATTATGGCAAGTCTTTGAGAGTTGGCCCCTATTATACAAATCTGCATTATTTGCATGTATATGGAGCATTATTCTGGCCTCAGTACTATGGGCTATCTAGTGGGTGAGGAACAAATGCATATTTAGAAAAGAAAAATTCAATTTGAAAAATTTTCTCACCACTATTGAATCTTCTATCTTAGAATCTGTGAATACATATGTTTGAAATTATAAAAAAGTGAGCTCATCTTTCATAGATTGGGATTCTAAAATACTTTTGACTTGGCCTTAGGAAAAGTTACCTTTCAAAGGTAGCTCCCATCATCCTCAGCAAAAACTCAACAGAAGCCAAATTCGTTGGCTCCCACCTCCTATAGGGGTTTACAAGATCAACTTTGATGGGGCTTCTCATGGAAATCCAGGCTCTTTAGGTGCTGGTGTGGTCATTCGTAATCAGTTTGGTATGGTTCTTAGGGAAAATTCATTTAAATTGACAGATGGTTCAAATAATTTAGCAGAAGTTCAAGCCTTATTCCAAGGAGTTCGATTGGCCATAAGTTGTGAGCTTTCAAATGTTCATTTCGAAGGTGATTCTTTGGTAGTAATCAATGCAGTAAGAGATCACAAACTATCCAACTGGTGGCTTTCTTACATCTTAAATCAAATCTGGTCTATGCTTGACAAATTTGATTCATATTGTATAAATCATATCTATAGAGAAGGTAATGCAATGGCCGATTTCTTAGCAAACCATGGGTGTGATTAGTTGCAAGAAATTTTCATGCATGAGATGGAAATTGGGAAAATAAGTCCAATATTGGAAGGCCTAGTCAAATAGGAAGAAATTAGTGATTCGAAAAGCTAATATGTTTTTTATCCAAAACAAGAAAATTGCATGTTTTGGGATACAAAGATTTGTCCATGTGGGTGTATGTCATTTTTAGTATTTGGCATAATAGTATTAAAACAAATTGCTTACCAGTTGGGACATATATTTAATCATGTTTCAGAAGGTTGTTGCAAGTGAATTACACAATCATGATGGAGGCCATGATAACGAATTCAGGTACATTTTATCAAATTAATGGGTTTTTGGTATGTGCACGTTTTGAAGCAATCTTGTCCTATCCACGTCATGCAATAATTACCTGGTGGTGGGAAAATTTCAAGATGGGTTAGTAGCTTTAATACTTGGTGAAAAGCATAGAAAAATCCTTCAAATTTATTTGATCAGGCCAGAGCTTATCCTAAAAAGATAAAAAACAGTTACCAATATCATTTGTCTATGTGTACGACATGACAATAAGTAATTATTCCATGGTAAGTGAGTTTTCCAAGATTTTGAGGTATGTAGATTCTCAAAGATTTGCACCTTTCAAGCAAAATAAGTTCACCAATTCCCATGGTCTTGTTAAATCACTTGGTCTTTATCAAATTTCAGCATTTGATGTTTGAGACGGTGTGAACATCATTTTCATCACGGGGTCAATCTAGTCGGTTGTATAATTCTATCAGAAAGAATGGAGTTCATGCTAAGGAATTACAGGGTTTTCCTCCAAGTTCGTGACTGGGAGCTGCCAATTTCGGGTGAAGTAGGAGAGTTGGAATTGCAAATGATCTTTAAAGATCATTGTGAAACCTTCAAGAAAAATGTCAAAAAAATTCTTGGAGTGCATATAACAAAGCCATTCATAAAGCGAGTAATCTACCCTTCCCAGATTCTGTCAATTTTTGTTTCTAATTTGCTGGACTTAACACAATATGTTGAGATTGTAGAGAAGTTGGTAAGAAAAACTGTAAAAGAGGAATTCATGCAATGGGATCACCTTAAAAATTACTGTTAGGCATATGATTTGTGGAACAGACATGGGTATATGGGAGATTTGTTTCCAAAGAATTACCTCCTCAACCGTTAAGCTTATCAGAAGATTTTAACCTCCATTGTCAAGTCATTATCTCTGCAAGAACTAACTTTCATGTTGGTCACTCTCAGAAGGTTTGCAAGAGAATTCAAAATCAGAATTGCAGAAAAGATAAGGGACAAAGTTCAGGCTATTTTGTCACTGATAGTGCATGAACATGATCCTTTGCAACCAAATGTCAATCTTCAAGCATTGGATTCCCTTCTTCCAACAACAGCTTCCAATGGACATTCCCTTCTTCCAACAGTAGTTTTCGGTGGGCACCACTCATATTACAAGTCAAAAATATTATCCCCAAATTTGGGTCAAGCCATGGGCCAACGTACAAGGGTTAGTCAAAATATTACTCATTGAGCACCAGAGCAGCATGGAATTGGTCATTGGAAAATATCTCTGCAAGGGGGAGATCAAGGGGAAACATCACAGCTTGCAGGATTCCATTTGGGTCCACATATCTCAACACAAATACAGGGTGTACAGTGGTGTGGAGGTTCACCTGTAGCTGGCCCCTGGGAAGGAGACAATCAAGATGGCACTCATTCATCTATAGCTGGGAATTGGGATGAATACCTCCAAGCCGACCAGGTGCTCAACTTCAATGGATTGCCTCAAGGAGTTGCGCAGGAGCAATTGCCAAGTGAAGATGGAGAGGAGGCTGGCAGCCAACAAGGAGTAATTACTTCCTTCGGTCAGGGAGATGTAAGGCCTCTAGCAGGGTCTTTGGATCAAAATATGGAGGGAGAATTCATTGACTTCATGGAAATTGAATAGCAAGTTTGTAGGGCGGATGTGCCTAATTTTGAAATAACAGGCTTTAGTTAAAAAGTATGACATAGTCCAATGGTCAGTATACAAATCCTAACAGATTAGCACATATGTATGATGTGTCTGATTTTGTATGTAATAGACAAAATATAGTTGCATTGCAATGTTTGATTGGTTAAACATACATATATGTTGAGTATGTAACTGGTTACCAAAGTATAAGTTAATTGTATATATACTCTTATTATCAATAATATTATATAGGCTTAATGCCTTTTGCTTAAAAAAAAAAAACATTCTCATTTAAATATTATGCAGTAATAAATGGGAGAAGCTAAACTCTGGACAAAAAGCACCTATGTATGTAACATTATAACATAACCTCATCCCCATTCCACATGTTGGACAAAACACACCGACGGAAAGACTTGACAGAGCATGCTGACAGTCTGTTAGGCATGTGTCATCGCCAGAAAAAGACCACGTGACTGGTGACCATTTCAAAATTGAAAAAGAAATGGACAAAATGCCCAAAATGTTGCCATTTTCGACATTTGCATTTTGGAGGTTGCTGGGGAGTGGCAAAATGGAGTTGCAGGTGTTCGGAGGCTGAACGAGAGCCAAGACTCTCCCTACCAAAATGCATTTGAAAGGCATAAGTGGCTAGCTAGTAATGTATATCTATGAGAAATATATGTCATTTTTTCATTCTGTATAGGAACTGTGAAGCATTGAATGACTATTCGTTGCAAAAATGGGTTTTCATTGATGAGAAAATAAAGGGTTTTCCTTATGAAAAGGGATTTTCATTTGAATGCAATGTGGGTTATGTACTGATGGGTTTTTGGAATGGACAGAAAGCCCAAAACGTTGCCATTTTTGACATTCTCATTTTGAAGGTTGTTGTTTCTAAATGGTTTTAAAACATTAAGTGGGTTGCAAGTTTTGTAAAACACAATGTTTTGCATCCTACAATTTTACAAAATAACTAGTATGTATGTCTTGAAAGGCTTTTGTTATTTAGATCATAGGAATATGATGATAGGAACCATTTTGTAAACACCTAGAAAGGTATTTGGCTTCAGTGTGTAGAGGGTTTTACAACATTGTGTGAGTTGAAGTTTTATAAATCATCTTGTCAACTCACCTCCCACTATGTTTTCCAGCTTGCAATCATATTGTGCATGTATATTTGGATCATATTAAGAAATTGAAACTCAAGTTTAATTAGTGTTGTTGACAAACAACTACAATCTAAAAGACATGAAGTTGAAAAAATAAACACAACAATGGAAGGTGTGATTTTCAAGACATTCATACAATTTTGCAATATTCCATGTTGCAAAATCATATATGTTAATTAAGAAGCAAGCAACCCACCATGAGACAGCCCTTTATATTTAAACAAGGAGATTCAAATAACTGAAAACACACATTGTGTTTCCCAAATTACAATTATTTTGTGCACTTTTTTTTTTCAATCATGCGAAATTTAAATGCAATTTTTACTCAAATTAAAAGTCCTTATAAATTTTGAAGGGGACTTTCAATACATTCACACTATCTAAATTACAAAATCTTTTCAAGATTTTCATTATGTTTTATAAAAATTCATGCTGCAAAACCCTCTACAACCCAATTGGTTAGCACCTATCACCTTGATTTGGTCATTTTTCTACTCCAACTCCTCCATGTACACTCCAAACTTTAGCTTTCAACATGCAAACTGAAAACCCACCTCGATTTGGTTAGTTTTCTCCTCCAACTCCACATGCACTCCAACCTTCAACTTTCAATGTACAAACATGAAACATAGAGTGTTTTCCCCCTTCTTTCTCCAAACTAAAAATACACACGTCAATCCACCTCCAATTCCTACGCCAGAAAAAAGCTCTTAAAATGACAACTCATACTCACATTGTTTGTACTATCTAAATTACATTCATACTGTTTTGTAAAATTCTAGGTTGCAAAACACTTGTTTTTCAAAATCTGCAACCCACATAATGTTTTAAAACCCTTTAGCAATAACAACTCAATCAGTTACAAACCCCTCACCTCAATTTTGTTGGTTTTTCATCTCCCCCACCTACAACTCCGCCCCCTACTCTCCAACTTTTTGCTTTCAACCTGCATAATGAAAAAACCCACAACACAAAGTGTTTTCCAATAACAATACTTTAAAACAATTAGTAATAAGTGCTATATAATGGGAGAAGCTAATCTCCCAACAAAATGCACCTATGTATAGACATTATAACATAATACCCCATCCCCAATCCCACTCTCCCAACAAAACACATTGATGGAAAGACTTGACCGATCGAGCTGGCGGAAAATAACAATACTTACATTACAATTTAAAATGCATGTATTAGTCACGTCATCCTTCCCGCCTATTGTGCACGGATAGCTTCTCACACAAGGAAAAAAATGTCGACGTAATTCGACGTGATGGGAAAAATGAGGTATTTCATTTGGCTTCAATGTGTAGAGGGTTTTACAACATTGTGTGGGTTGGAGGTTTCATAAATCATGCACTCATCTCCCACTATGTTTTCCAACCTGCAATCATATAGGTTGTTAATGTTTGTTGGAAAATATTGTATGTTTATAAAATGATGCCTTTCATTACATTCCTACTGTCTAATTAACAAAAGCTTTTGAAGACATCATATTGTTTTGTAAAATACCAGGTTGCAAAGCACTAGTTTTACAAAATCTGCAACCCACATAATGTTTTAGAAACCTTTACAAGTAACAACCCAATTGGTTACTCACCCCTCACCTCAATTTGGTATGTTTTGTGATTGCCTTGAGAACCTTTTGTGAATTAGATAGTAAGAATGTAATGAAATTGGAAAACACTAAGTGTTAATAAATCTTCAACCCACACAGTGTTGTAAAACCCTCTAGACATAACAACCCAATTGGTAAGTCAGGAAAACTGTGTTGATGCCGACATTATATCCTCACTTCCCTCGTCGTGATGTTTCCTCTCATTTGTTGGTTTCATCACAAGTTTATCATCTGTCTTGGTGAGCCTCGCATTATGTTGTCTCATCATGTTATGTATGTTTCTATGTATGTTGTTATGTATGTTTTTATGTGTTTTTGTACGTACAAAGTAGCATTTTTTTGAGAGATCAACTATGTTTGTAGAGGGTTTTACAACATTGTGTGGGTTGGAGGTTTCATAAATCATGCACTCACCTCCCATCGTGTTTTCCAACCTGCAATCATTCAAAGTTTTAATGGTTGTTGGAAAACACTAGGTGTTTATAAAATGGTGTCTTTCATTACATTCCTACTGGCTAATTAACAAAATATTTTCAAGTAATTCCTCCTTGTGCTCTCCACCACGTAACTTTGAATGTACAAAATGAAATAAATGGAAAACCACATTGTATTTTCCAACCTAGAATTTATATTCTACATTTATTTTTAAATCATATGAGGAAATTGAATTGCAATTTTTTGTGTAAGAGTTGCTATAAATTGTGAAGGTGAATGAACTTCAGTACATTCTTACCATGTAAAAACTTTAAGGTTTTCATTAGAAGCATGTTGTCTATATATAATTACATGTTGGAAAATAGTATGTGTTATGAAACCCGCAACCCAAATACTATTCTCATCTTTGAGAGTGTCTTTCTGATTAGAGAATGCAAATGTTTTGTTTTTAAAAAGTTGTTTACAAAAAATTTCTACCTTTTCACATAGGACTCTCATGTCTTCATTCAATTAATTCTCTATTTTGCACTGACATCTCATTTTTCCTTCTTTTCATGTTATGTATGTTTCTATGTATGTTTTTGTGTATGTTTTTATGTGTTTTTGTATGTACATAGGTGCATTTTGTCGACAAATTAGCTGGCATTTTTTGGTCAATTAAGGTTATCACCAAGGTTTTTGTTGATTTGTTAATCTTTATTCTTACAATAATCTATATTTTTTTAGTTGTCTATACAAGTAATGGTTCACTTTACAATATCATTGAACAATGGTTACGATATCATTATGTCATTTTGGTGTTCATTGAGAGACATGGGATATAAAAAAAAATTTGATAGTGGTACATGGTATCCTTCTTGTCTGTCTTCTATGCCCTTATTGATTATTGCAATTTATGGCCTCTTTCATATGTCAGGAGAGATGAGTTTTTTATATATCCGAATGAACGTTCAGTGCTTCATAATTCTTGTAGAATGGAAAAATGGCATACATAATTGCTAATATATATTACTAGTGTTAGTGATAGGTTAAATTGGAAATTAAATTCCCATCATATAGTTTAATATGTTTGTTTATTGTCTGTACAAGTTGGCATTTTGTAGTCACCACAACATATAATCCTATATTGGTGAAATTTGGAATAATAAGAATTCTTTGTAGCACCAAATGTCTTTAATTTTTCAATTTAATCTATCACTAACACTTGTCTTCCTTCTAGGTGGTTGATATATTTGAGGAAACAAAATTGAATAAAACAAGGGCAGGTGGATTGAGAAGGACGATTTAGGATATGTGAAGATTTTGCACTAAATACAGGTGATTCTTGTTGTCATAGCTTGAATTGCAAGTGTACTGGTCAATTAAATTTCCAAAAAATATTTTGCATTCAAAAGTTATGATTTATTTATAGATGAGATGTTTATTGTGGTGAATGCAAAAAATTTCCAATTTAATTTAAAAAAATAAATGTTACATTATTATGCGCCTATTATATCCCAAAATTTTACATGAAGGATGTTTTCTCCTTGAATTGTGAGTGTTACATGGGAAATGCTCAAAACAATAGTGGACAATTATACTACATCCTTTTAATTATCCCTTTACACAAAAACACATAAACAACTCTGCATTTCAAATGAAAACTCTTTACACAATGAAAACCCTTTATTTTCTCATCAATGAAAACCCATTTTTGCAACGAATAGCCATTCAATTCTTCACAATAAGTAGGAAAAATGGAAAAATGACATATATTTCTAGAAGATATGCATACCTTCGAGCTAGTTGACCACGCTTGTTGAATGCATTTTGGTAGGGAGATTCTTCACTCTCATTCGGCCTCTGAACACTTGCAGCTCCCTTCTGTGCTCCACAACAACCTCCAAAATGAAAATATTGAAAATGGCAACATTTTGGGCTTTTGGTCCATTATATTTTTCATTTTGAAAATCTTGTCGATGTTGCCAACCTTTTCCGGTGATGAAAATATAAATGACACGTGCCTAACCATCAGTCAGCATGCTTCATCAAGTCTTTCCATTGGTGCGTTTTGTCAAGAATGTGAGATGGAGGATGTGGTGTTATGTTATAATGTTACATACATAGGTAATTTTTTTCCAGAGTTTAGCTTCTCCCTTAACATTGTCATCAGGTTGGTTTTTCACCACTTTGAATGACGTCGGTGTTTTTTTCCTTGCGTGAGAAGCTATCCATTCACCGCGGGTGGGAAGGGGAGTCGACATGATTAATACACTACAACAAATCCATGTGATTTGCTCCAATTTTTGCTCTATTTTTTGCTTCCACCCAATGTTTTAATGTATTTTTTGCCAATGTTTTGAAAATGTCGGCACTATTAATTGGGATGGCGCTATTTTTGGCATTTATTTGCGCCAATGAGGACTAGTCGATGCTAATTTAGGCACTAATTTACACTAGAATTAGCAACGCCTTTAGCACCGATATTGGCTTCGAGTGTGGTGCCTCCGTTAGCACCACCTTTGGCTCTGAGTTTAGCTTCGATTTTAGCACCACTTTTATCTCCCAACTTTAGCTTCGAGTTTAGCTTTGGGTTTAGCGTCGGTTTAGACACCCCTATTTCAAAGAGACTTATTTATATGTGTCATCGATGATGTAAAATAGAGAAATATCAACAAGATACGGGCATATCGAGGAGAGAATCACTTATGTCACATCAAAAAGGTATATCTACAAGTGCTCGGTGAAACAAAACTCTTGGATATAACGAAGTAATGTCGATGAGACATTGAGATATCGGTAAGACAAATAAGACTGTCTCATTGACACTCTTCAAGTAATGATCAAAAGCATACATCGCTAGACCACCGAGAGGGTGAGCAACATATGCGGTAGAGTGGTATACACCGCAACCCCACATCAAGAAACCTTGAGCAAGGCGGTAGTATGGTAAACAACTGAAGAGAAGGGAAAAACACCACCATACCGTAATGATAATCATGAGTCTCCCCGACATGGCAGAGTTACACTGATATATAAAGAAATACCTCCAAAGGAAAATATCGATGAGACAGTGGAATATCGGTAAGAGATATTAACTTGTCTCATTGACACTGGAAACCAACATTAGAGGAACATAAGATCTAATGTCAATGATACATTGAGATATTGGTAAGACAAAGAAGATTGGCTCATCGACACTCTTCAGGTAATGATCAAAAGCATACACCACTATACCACCAGGAAGGTGAGCAACATATGTGGTAGAGTGGTATACACTGCAACCCTGCATGATAGGAGGCATAGGATTCATTGTTGTTGATATTCCAGCTCTGATCAACAAGGGTTACAATGTTCACGCTACTGTTTGTAATCCAGGTATTTCATTGACATATGTTTGCATAATCTCAAATTCCTTCAGATGCTTTTGAAGTATCAATGTATCCTATATAGGGTTTAGAATGAATTATTTTAATTTTAAAAAAATAAATCAAATGCTTTTGAAGTATCAATGTGTCCTATATAGGGTTTAGAATAATTTCTTTTAATTTAAAAAAAAAAAATGATGTATTTTCTAGTGATTATATAATGTGGAGATCTCCTAAATCTGCCCTAGCACACTATCCTCTTTCACACTATGTTCATTACTCCAGCTGCTAGGGTTTTGCATTTGACATCTTTAATATCTTCATGATAGTGGCTTTTAAATAGATCCCAGTCTATGCTTTAATCTTTATCATGGCAACCCTTGAGTTCCATAATCCACCTTCAATCTCTTCTAAGAATGTTGTCTTAAGCTAGACTGCATAGTATGCATATAAAGTAAGTCCTTCATACCTGCCATTGTTCCAAACCACCACTCACCGCCTTGCTTAAAATTTTTCCTCCATAAGCACAATAGCATGTTTTAAAATCATGGTTGCCAGTGATTGACCATTAAGGTCACTACTTTCATCAAGATACAATGAGATTTTTTTCTTCAAACTTAAGGCATTATGCAAGATAACATTGTGAATTGTTTGTTGTGTACAATTTGATTTTCTTGCACATTTACTGCTTTACTAACTTCCTTTAAGATTGGATATTGCACCATCAGTTGCAATCTCAAACAGCTCACTCACTGTCACTTGAAGATTCCTTTCATGAGCATCCTTGTATAAAATCAAACTATTCCCTATAGACCACCTACTTACTTATTGATATAGGGGACACATTATTTCATGGCATTTTGAGTTTTATTTAGAATGGGTTAATATGTGGCATTTTTATGTGTAGGAAGAATAGATTGTGATGCAACTTTTGGGTATGGACGGTTCAGGAAAAAGTGGATTTCTATCAGTGTCATAACTAGGTTGGATTGTACCTTGAGCCAGTGTGAAACACTTCTGGGTGTTTTCGCTCCGAAGTAGAACTTGTGTGTAGGAATTTCCAAATATCTGATAGAGGAAGCTCCTACCTTCTAAAGATAAAATCATAAATTTGCTTATCCAGTTTCTGATCCAACCTTACATCTTTAATATCAGATAGAGAAAGTTTGTATATTCTAAAGATAAAATCTTAAATTTTATTGGGCCAATTTGAGATCCAATTTCAGGTCGTGAAGCTTCGACAGAGAAAGCTCCTACATTTTAAAGATAAAATCATAAATCTGTTTGGTCCAATTTGAGGCCCAATTGTAAGGATTTGTCTTTTTAATTATACTTTCTAACATTTGTCTTGATACAATTGCTACTTTAGAATTATGGTATTTATTTTCTTCTGATGTTTTCAACCCTCATTTCAGGGAAGAGCTTCGAAGATGGTTCCTTCAAATGGAGACTACACTTTTCCGCTATAGGTTCCATCTAGAAACACTAGAAGCTCAGGTACTATCATACTCAAGTACAACAGAGTTTGAGGTTACCTTGTTCTCCTTGATACAAAATGTTGCCCTTCAATCCCTCTTAAAAAACATTCACTATTATGGACTTCATCATTGTACCTTTCATGCATTTGATTTAATTTGTTATGTGAAAACATGTCTCTATCTTTGCAAGTGATGACTATTGTGTAAGCTTTTAATCTACATGATTGCCCCTCATGTTCAATTATTGTAACTGTTATGATGCTTGGGGCTGCTTACTTTTAACCAGACTATTAATGAAAACTATCTTGGAATCCTTGATGATCAGTTTTGCCAGAATCATGGCTATGTTGATAGTGGAATGTTTTTATTAATAAGGATAAATCTTTATCAATAAGGAGATTACCCCTTACCAACATATTCCACTATACTTGCAAAGATTGATCTTTAATGCTTCATGGATGGTTTACTTGTGATTATCCTTCTTAAATGAAACAATAGGGCATCAGGTTGGGATCAACCCTTGTGGGAGCCACATTTCACCCCACATATTGTAACCAAATTATATGTTTATAGATGTATGCACATATTTTGACTTTTGATCCTTCATTTCTCTAACAACACTCTTCTCACTCAAATGTATGGAACCTAGGAGCAACAAGGAAGACATCAACTTGGAGGCTTAGACAAGTAGGAAGACTGAAGATGATGCAAAACAAAGCAACTAGGATTTGTCATTTTTCTTTGTGTGCATTTTTCTTTTTTGTATGCTCTATAAGTGTATAGTTTTTCAATTATAGGGTATGTGCAGGATCATGATGGGCCAAAAAGTGGAAATGAGAAAAAAATTACTTTTTGCATCGACTCAAAACTGCAGAAATCCCGAGTTGACTTTTTTTAGGCTTGGGTGTCAACACATTACTCCAAAGCAATGCCCAAACCTAAATTTACAAATCGGATATTCGATTTGAGCTGCGTATATAAATAAAAAAGTAGCGGCCTTTTAAATTCATTTTAGACATTTTGAATGCGGGCGCATAGGGAGAACTCGAAATCAGATATCTGATTTGAAAGGTAAGTTTTTGGTTTTTTTTATGTTTTAATCAATTTTTCAATTAGATTTTTATAATTTTAAGTAGTTTTTATGAATTTTTTTTCAAAAGTAGGGTTTTGTTATTTATTTTTATTAAAAACAAGAGTTCACAATGAATTTTTATTAAAAATTAATGTTTTTAAATGGATTTTGATTAAAAACTAGTGTTATTGATGTATTTTTATCAAAAACTAGAGTTTGTTATGGATTTTTGTGAAAAAGTAGGGTTTTTTTTGGATTTTTATTAAAAACTAAGGTTTTTTTACAATAATTTCATTTATATTGTGTAATTTCAATTAGATTAATTAGTTTTGAATTTTAACAAAGTATTATGGCTAAGAATGAAAATGCACAAATGCCAAACACTCCACCACCTCCGCAACCACCAATTGAAGACTTAATTGGTGCAATTGAGGGTCATTTGTGAAGTTTATAAGACAATCCCTCGATTATCTGAGATGACAAACACATTGAAGGAAATAATTAAAAATATAGAAACCCTCTCCACCCAACATAATTCCTTTCATTCGTGGCGAGAAGACATGAGGGAATATTATACATGTGGATTGTCTTATGATGATGTGAAATAATTCCAAATAACCAAAGCCCAAATAGCCTCTTTATTCATTAACCCCCGCACTGGTTTGCCAGTTAATGTTGATAAACCAAAACTTTCTATAAAATGGTGCATGAATAGGGACATTGTAGATAACTTTTGGGATCGTTGGTGTATGGTTTTTGATAAACCACCGAATTTTTTTTTTGATATACCATTTTACTGTATTAAAAAATTATATGTTGAGTTTGTGTTAGGGCATCATGTCAATTACTTTGACATTAAACCCTTCCAGAGCGTCAATGGAGGTATGCCCCAAGATAGACCAGGGGAAATTAGATTAGTCCCACCCCATATGTTCCCCCTCCTCCCCTTCCTTCGCCACCTCCAATATATCATCCAGAGATTATCTAGGATGCAACCACATAGACTATTCAAGCTATTCACTCTTCGAGTGGTCATTTGGTTTCACATGCTTCTACAATAGCTCAGCCACATTTTGGTGATGTTGGCGAAGGCTTGAGTGTTGTTGCATCATCCTCCTTAGGTCCACATTTTTGTGTGCCACATACTTGCACTATGTGCCACTAGATATGTTTGGGTCCTCTTGTACAGCCTGCTGAGCATCCCCTGGACACTTTTGATTATGACCTCCATGATGTGGACATTATAGATCAGTCGCAAGGGAGTGGAGCGTACCCTATAGAGTCCTCTCCTGCTAGAGAGGGGGACGTTGGAATAGTGACACAGATAAGATTTAAGTTGTTTAAGTTGTAAATTCATAACTTGCATTTGTTTTTAAATGAATATTAATAAGAGATAGTATCAAGTAATAATATTTATTTACATGGTCTATTTAACAGTTGATGTTTGAGGAGGAGCTCACATGGGTGACTAATAGCACCCTTAGGGCCATTTCATTTGGTCTTGACACACACACACAATATATATTTTTGCACTCACTCATTTACATTTTTTATTATATACTTGCTTGTCATTTGAATTCTCATTAATGAAATTATATAATAACTTATATGTTTATCTTATTTTCCTCTTGTAGGAAATACCTAGTGCGAGTGAGGTGCAGCCTTGTCTAGACTATGGAGGCACAAATTTAGATAAGGGGAAGGTAATTGAACTCAAATTGGATTGAATTAATATTTTTAAGATCTTATATTGATTATACATGCATCTACATAGATTGGCAGTTTCATATGTACTTGTCATTTTTATGTACATGCGATTATGAACTATACATCATTGTTCACAAGTGACACAATGCCTGAAGGAGTAGGTATTGGAACACCTCAAGGAGTAGGTGTTGAAACACCTCAAGGAGGAGGTGTCGAAACACATGAAGGAGATAAAGAAAAAGATCAACCTAAAGAGGTATGTGTTTGGTAAATATGTTTCTATTACCAATAATCGTATGCTAACTTGGATCAATTTTATGTTTTTGTTCACATATATAGATTGGAATTTCAAAAGTTGGTTTGGTATATTTTAGGACTCCTGACCCTTTGAAGAGATGTATATTTCAGGCAATCAAGATTTCAATTTTAGAGTTCAATTAAAATTCAATGTATATTGATTTTGATGTTAATTATTCGATTTTAAATTATATAGTACAACTAATCTCAATTGTGGTTTGAATTTTTCTTGTGCGGCTACCTTCAGAGCCAATGAGTGCTTCAAAGAGGCTCCATTTTGATGACCCGCCAGTAGTTTAGGATGAGATAGACATTTTGGAATGTAAATTTTGAATAGATATTGAGATGGCATATGCCACATTTTGTAAAACTTTGTTTGAGTTGGTGTCAATGCCATTTTTGTATATGGACATACACTTGATTATTGGATAATTTGATATATAGAAGTTGACAATCGAAATTTAATTTGTTCCTCATGTGCATGATTAAACTCTTTGAAAATTTTATCTTGAGCAATGGTTAAATATCAATGTACAATAGCATAAAAAAGAATGGTTATATTATGTAGTTCATATTTATATCACTGATTACATTGCATTTCACATCTTTCAAACTCAAATAATTACTTCACATTGCATAACTAACAACTAGATGTTGATAGATGAAAAAATTTCAATTACAATATAGTTTTTACAAAGTCAACCTAAGCAGTTATGCAATTACTTCACATTGCATAACTAATAACTAGGAGCAACTGTCAATTGCATTTTCTTGTCATGGAATTCTACGAGACCACATTCATTTGAGGCATTTTTTCAAATAGTCCACTGCCTTGTCTATGCTACCACATTTTTCATATATGTCTACCAAATCTTTTTATCAAACAATTCACTGGCTTGTTGGTAGGGCTTATTGGAACTTGTATGCTCTGACCTCACTCAATCCTAAAACCACTTCATTCCCTCTTAATTTTGTCTGCTTAAACTTAAAAAATCATTGTATTATGCTGCCCCATAATTTGGCTTACACTTTCTTTGTAAAATCACCAATTTTCCCTTGTTTTTGCCCCTTCCAACTAGGGTTTCACACTTTTACTCTAATCCCTTTATCAGCCCTAAAAACTTGTTCCTATGCCTACTCCTATCTAATTCACACCCATTACTTTGAGGTATAGCCTATACAGAAGGAGGAATGGCCTTGTCAATTCATGAAATCTTACATGTTTTAGGTACTCCTGCACCATACTCCCCGGGTACAAAAGATTTATGCCCCATAAATCACTCCATAGGTATACTCCTATCTTCTTCACAATCCCTTCAAACCTACTCCAAGTCACTTGCATGGAAATCTTCATCGGAGGGATTTTGTACCCTTCATGCTTTGTGTTGTCTTGGTCTTGCCATGATTGATCCTTCTCAAATGGATCTTCTTGCTACTATTTCTCTTCATTGACACATGAAAATGGTGTTTCTCAAGCTTTGACACCTGCACACAAAAATTCAGTACACAAAGCTAAACATCCATACATTAGTATCTCTATTTCATGCTCTTCCATAAGCTTTTTCCAACTAGACATGTATCTTTTCCCTTCAACTCTTCTCTTCACAATATTTCTCAAGTTCTTTATGGTTGGAACCATCCCCATAGTAGCATACATCTTCCACACAACCAAATATGAAAACCAAGGACAATCCCCTGTCCTAACACCATATTCCTCAAACTCTTCTTCTCTAGCTTTCACTAAGCCACTCACCATCAACTCTTCCTCTCTAGATTCCCACCTAATCTACTATTTGCAAGATTACACATTTGAAGGTTGATAGGTTAAGAGGTTAGGTGTGATATATTTACGCTAAATAAGGTCAATCAAGACCATTTAAGGTGTATTAAGTTGAATTTTTGAGTCTAGAGGTCCAATATGTTGTTCCAACATGTCCATATGGGTACTTTTACGCTAGGGATGGTCCTATTTTGCACCCAAATATGCCAAATCACTCTGAGCTACATTGGACTGATGATTTCCCTTAAGATTCCAAAGTGTGAAAAGACAACAATCTTTGAAGGGCTATTTCGCGGAAATTGTGACACTTACAAACTCTCTGTTTAAGGCTATGGGATTGTGTTGGGACCATCTACAATAACCTCTCTCAGTTTTTTCTATCTTGGAGGTGTTTTCTCATGGTGATGAGTTTTTAGTTGAGGGAAAAGTTGTCAGATGCAAGCAGTGTAAAGTTGCAAAGTGGTGCAACTTTCATTCTCTAACTCGTACGGCCAAATAGACTATTCCAACATGTCTGAATGGGTACGTTTACACTAGGGATGGTCCTCTTTTGCACCCAAATACACTAAATCACTTCAAGCTACATTGGACCGACGATTTCCCTTAAGAGTCGAAAGTGTTAAAAGGCCATACCATCTATTGTACAGTTTGTGGCTCGATGGTATGGTCATGGTAGATGTTATTAGGACTGCATAAGGTGAATATGTGGGTTTAAAGAGATGGAAAGGTCTGTAGTTGAGTTGGTGAGTTTCCATGCATGGCAAAAATGAGTGAAATTGGGTGAAAAATGGTGGTTACAACATGCTAATGTCAATGAAATATGGGGGCAACAAAATTTAAGGTTGGATCAAGCTTCTGCAAGTCCTAATAGATGTGTTTTTTGAGTTTATAGGGTGTGTAAAGGTTTGGGGAGTGAAGTTGTACCCAATTTTGGTTTTGACAATCAAATTAGAGTTTAAATCATCTTTAATTGTAATTGTGTTGTTTAAAGCCACCTAGCTCTTGCATCAAAAAAAATCTTACCCAATCAACTTGAACATCATGAACACCCAAATACCTTATGTCCACTTTGCTAGATCAAAGAATCAATTACATGGGAAATGACCTTCACATGAACTTTTTACATTTTTCTTTTTGGAAAAAGTGGTAAGCCACTAAAATTTATTATATATAAATAGGAGATATTATAAAACCTGGTTCAAACGAGCATAAAGACAACCAAGAAGAAAACCTCCCATTGTAGCTCGATTAAGTACAAAAATATCTTTACATTTTAAACATACCCTTTATACAATTCCATCCACTTGACCCATATTTCAAAAATCATCACTAGATATAGATTATGCCTATACACATTTATGACCTTTTTACATTGTTTCACATTTCAAAATTCAAATTTTATAATATTTGCCTATTGGAGGCATTTAGGGCACAGTCTTCCACAAGAGTAGTATGTGACGTTTTGGAGTGACAAGCATTTGTACAAACCATCAAGGTAGCAGTTAAACTACATACAATAAAAAATACTCTTAGAATAACTAATCTATATTATTGTAAGTTGTTGCATACCTCTCTTAAAGGATCAGAGCTGCCTATTATTGCAGCAGGTCCATGATCAATCATGCCAAGAATATCATAAAAGTTGTCAAATGATAAATCTATATTGTCACAACAAAAAATATTCTTAGACTAAAAAATCTATATTAATCTAAACAACCTGAATGATGATGAATTGGTAATGCAAACTATATAAAAGATGCTTAGAATAACCAATCTATATTATTCTAAATGACCTAATTGATGATGAGATGGTAATGCAAACTATAAAAGATGCTTTGAATAACCAATCTATATTATTGTAATCTGTCGCATACCTCTTTGAAAGGATCAGAGTTGGCTATTGTTGCAATAGGTCCATGATCAATCGTGCTAAAAATGTCCCAAAAGTACATACAAAATATCACTATTAAAGACACCTACATTGCAATAGTATACAAAATAATAGTATTAAATAAAGAACACTAATGAACTTGAGCATAAAGAACCTAAGCATTGTACCTTCCATTCTTGAATATGCTATTCAAGTGTTCTTGAAGGGTCATCTCTTTGCTTAAGAGTATCCAATATTGCTTCATGATCATAATTACTAAGTGTCCATAGTTTTTTTGTCTTTGTTTTGGCATGATGCTTCAACAACTTAACATTTGTTGCTATAACAAGATGTGAATACATGAGAATGGTTTTGTGTTTCTTGTAGTCTTCAAATGTAGGTATGTTATTATTTCTAATCATGTATATTCGCAACCACGTTCCTGCAACCACAACTGAACCTGTAGGATACACAAAACCATCATCATCTTCCATCAGTTGTGTTAGTTTGTGCTTTACCCGCACGCATCGAGCTAACCAATATTTTGATCTCTCTTCATTCCCTTACGGTGCAACAACTACAAAAACATGTCCTGGCTGTAGTAGATCTGAAAGCCAGTCGTAATCAAGTGAACTTTCCATTGTGTCATTTGTCATGGCTATAGTTTGAGATAAAGGAGTTAGATATTATGGAGCCCATGTATCCACCCACTCACTTGACTCACATTGATCCCACTCACACTGAATATAACTCTGACAAAAATAAGCCAACTGTCGTGTCCAAATGGTCCATGTGCTTGCATCTGAGCTTTGAAATAAATGCATCTTTGAAGAATCTTTGATTGTATGACAATCCAATCTGCCTCCCACTGTACCCTCCTCAACCAACCAAAAGAATCTGCACACTGTTGAATCAAGTGTCCCTCCCTGTGACAATGTTGAACTACACCAATGAACAATAGAACATGCATCACTAAATCTTGCTCCTGAAATCTTCAATTTCTCCTTAACTAGAGCTCTCTTTACACATGCACCTACTCCATCATGCTCCCCTTTCCCATGCCTAGCTTCAAAAAAAACTCCAAATATTAGGTACACCCCTCTCTACATGCATTCTACTCAACCAATAAAACATACAAGCATTTTTTAATTGACCTATGTAGTTATCTGACCAAATGAGATGTTGGCCCAGTGTTATATCATGCTCCTGCAAGAACTCAAAAAAAATATCTAAACAATGTTGGACATACTCGGATGAGTGAGATCTATCATCACTCATATAAAAATGATACTCTTTGATTATCTTTTGATCCTCCTCTGTACTATTAGGTGCATGTCTAAACGTTATGTGGACAAAAATAAAAATCTGAATGGAATTATAATACTGAGATTGTACCTCATTTTGTGGTTGCAATGTGTAGTTTTCTACAAAATCAACCACTGATATAATAGTGCAATAGGAAAAGAGTCCTTACACCTCCTGAATTGTCGATCCAACCACTGAGACCTATGACTATGCCTTGCATACTTGTAGAAAAGAATTTCCTTAAAATATGAAACAAAATCAGCAATACTGCATTCTTTTATAACCAACTCGCATCTAGAACCTTCACCTCCACTCTGCAAAGTATATTTGACTATCTCATATCTCTTTTTCTCAAAAATCTTCTTTCCAAATTCATGTTCAGAACCCTCATGAAAACATTGAACAAAATTTGACAAGCCACCACATTGTGAGCACTTCGCATTTAAACAATCATTTCTATAGAAAAAAGAACCATCATCTCTAGAACATAAAAATAGATCTAGTAAGTCCATTGATGATTTTGAAAGATGCATTGCACTGCACTCTTGCAACATTTCATTAGTATGCAAAGTAGAATAGATATAGCATAATAGTTCATGGTACATTGAAAACTCCACATGGTATTTGCAACAACAATTATTACAAATATTAAGAGGCACATAATAAAATGGCTTCAAACCTTCAAAATTCCTTTGTGAGACTTCCATATTTGGATGTGTTCCAATAAAAAAATTGAACAACATAGTTTGTCTTGATTCCAAGAAATTTTTAGGATGCAGTGTACGATCTCGATTGCCAATTCTTAACTTTAAAACATCCTTTGCATTGGGTGATACTCTAGAGTTATCATGCCAAAATTATTGAATTACCTTCTTTACATTATCGGTTAGCTTCTTATCAACACGTGGAAGCCTCCCAGAAAAATCCCATGTATCATTTTGAAGAGGATCATCTATTCTTTCTCTTCTTGCAAGTGCTCTATCCAAAGTTTTACAATTTATGTCAAAATCATCAAAAGTTTGTCTCATAAAGCGAGCCTTTTTAAATTGATGGCTTACTAGGGCAGTTGTATTGACTCTCCAAGCAACTCTCTTATCTTTTTCCTTGTTATTTTTTCAAATAGACTTGAGAGCATTAAAAAGATTTTTGACAATAATAGAATTTTTTTCGGTCTTCTTGTTCACACGAATCTTCAATTTGGCTAGCAAAGGTCTCATATTTTGCATCTTTAGCAATTGTATAAAAATTTGGCATTGCTCGGTCAATGTTTTATCGCTAAAATATTGGTTGAATATTCTTCTAGCCCACAACCGAACAGTTCGTGTTGACCTCTTGCCTTCAATATTTTTAATAATGTTATCATCAATTTCAAGCAACCATTTAGGGGTTCTTGAAGGTCTTGAATTTGGAATATGTCTTTCTTCCACATGAGGTTCTTCATTTCTCATGTAATCTAGTGAAACATAATTTACAATTGCTTCAATATTATGTTCAACATCTTCATTTCCAACATTTTCACCTTGAACATTTTCATTATCAATTTCAATATTTTCATTCCCAGTTTGAATATCATGTTCAACATCTTCAATTCCAACATTTTCACCTTGAACATTTTCAATATCAATTTGAACATTTTCATTCCCAATTTTAATATCATGTTCTACATTTTCACCTTGAACATTTTCATTATCAATTTCAATATTTTCATTCCCAATTTGAATATCATGTTCAACATCTTCAATTCCAACATTTTCATTCCCAATTTTAATATCATGTTCTACATTTTCACCTTGAACATATTCAATTTCCTCTTCACTTGAAAGATCATAGGGCTCAGGTTCACCAATATTTAACATACCTTGTCTTCTCTTCCTATGACCTTCTCTATCTCTTTGTCTATATTCTTCAATTTGTTCTTTTGTAAGATTTCTCTTACATTTTTGCTTCCGACAACTGCTGCTCCCCATTATACCTCATAAAATATGCTAAAAAGTCATTGCTTATGAAAAATTTGAGTAGAAGATGCTCCAAAAATTTGATCTTTGTCTCTTCTTGTCTGAAACCATGCATTTGTTGCCTGCAAATTGCTGCAAAAAGAATGTAGGGTCCGTTGGAATGCACAAAAATGACCCACATGGGGTTTTTCTATGGCCCAAAAATCCGATATCTGATATAATCGAATATCTGATTTGGAAAAAATTTTAAAATTTTTTGCAATGGTAAGATTTTATCCCTACACATCGGAGTTTTACAAATTGAATATCCGATTTGTGCCCACATAGACCTAAGGGTTAATGGTAGAGAGTGGGATATTGAGAGAGGGAGAGGGAGAGTGGGAGGGAGAGAGGGAAAGTGGGAGAGTGAGAGGGAGAGTGGGAGAGTGAGAGAAGGAGAGGGAGAGTGGGAGGGAGAAAGGGAGAGGGAAAGAGGGGGAGAGGGAGAGAGGAAGGGAGAGGGAGAGGGAGAGGGAGAAGGAGAGTGGGAGAGTGAGAGAGTGAGAGGGAGAGAGGGTTTAGAGTTGAGGGAGAGAGGGAGAGGGAGAGGGAGAGGGGAGAGTGAGA
>CM021105.1:295571775-295588357 GCA_007115665.2 Sequoiadendron giganteum | reverse complement strand
GAGAGGGAGAGAGAGGGGGTTTAGGGTTGAGAGAGAGAGAGAGAGAGGGGAGAGGGGAGAGAGATAGGAGTGATTGAGTGAGAGACTTGGGAGAGAGAGATGGAGAGAGAGGGAGGGAAAGAGATAATATTTAAACATTTTATATATTAGTAATATATATATATATATTTAAATATTTATACATTAACTAAAATATTTAAATAATATTTAAATATTATACATAGGGCAGGTGCATGGAAATGGGTAGCCATTCCGTGGACACCCTTTAAAAAAAAAGTTTTTGGACATAACTCGAGCGCGTTATAATGCGTGCGCGTTATAACGCGCTCACGTTATGTCGTTGATTAAACCTAGGTAAGGTCTTGGCGGATAAAAAACTGCAAAGTGATAATGTGAGCACATTATAACGCACTTGCGTTATCGACTATTAAAAGTAAAAAAAGAAATGCAAATCTCTCATTTGCATTTTGACTAGTTTTTTTGTGCACCCGCGGCCAAAAACACCAAAATAGATCGCTCGTATTCGAGGAGAGGAATTTCTTCACCAAGCATCCACATTTCTTCGCAACGATGGCACCACGATGACGAGGAGCTGTAAGAGGTAAGGATTCTATGCTTTTTATTTTGAATTTGATATCTATTTGTTTGAAATTTTAGGAGATGCAAATCAACCTGCAAACCTTGAAAATCCTCAACAGGAGGACCAACCAAATCCTCAAGATCAAAATCAACCACAAAATCAACCTCCTCCACCAATCACTCAACCCCCTCCTGGCACTCAACAAAATTTAATGAGTGAAATTGAAAATAAAAAAAAAAATTGAGGATTTGATCAATAGGTTGAGTGATCCAAATGGTTCAACCACAGAAAGAATGACCCTAGCAAATTCCTTGAAAGATATGTTAACAAACGTAGATTCAATTAGCAAACAAATAACTAGATGGGAAGATAGGAGGCAGGCGCTAGGGAGTATTATACAAATAAACTATCATACAAGGATGTGAAAGATTTAAAAATAACAAAAGGTGATTTGTGCTCATTATTCACCGACCCACGCACAAATCAAAATCTTACCCTCAATGCAAAGAGGTTTCCTATCCATTGGTGCCACCACCAACAAATGAAGGAGCGATTTTATGATAGGTGGTACATGGTCTTCGATTATCCATCGTGCAACAATTGCGAGGTCCCACAATATTTCCTTAGGAAACTATACAGTGAGTTCATATTGAACAAAATCCCAAATTATTTTGATATGAGGGATTTCCAGGGGAGAGGTGGGGGGTCAGCTCAGGATAGACCTGGTGCACAGCCAGATCCTACGCGGCAAGGTAGATGAGCTCTCGCTAGGCCACCCCATGAGCACATTGTTATGCCTTCTGTCGTGAAGGAAAGTGTTGATGTAGAGACATTGCAGGCAATCAACACTTTGACCCAGAGTGTCATCCATCATACTAGCCCTATTCTACAACGCCATCCAGGGGAATCTTCTAGTGGTGGTCTTAGAACACATGTGTGTCAATCTTGCGGGGCTACTTGTTCACATGACCCCACCGACCCTCAGGAGACTGGTATGCAGGATCCATCTGCAGCTATGGAGATGGAGAGGGCAAATGACATTTTGCATGAGGCATATGGCATTGATAGTTAGGTAAAAGTTATTGCATGTGTTCATTGAATTTAATTTATTAAATTTCGATTTTGAAATGCAAGATTAACTAAAAATGTTTTATGATTTTAATAAAATTGCAGGGTCATAGTGTTGAGACTGGATACACCGACCCCCCACCAACCTATTTTTGTAGTACACCTATCGCTAGGGTATGTAACTAGTAAACAATTATAATTTTATTGCATATTAATGGAGTTGTTTTACGAATGGTAATTTAATATGCAATTTTGGATGTTGAACAGACTAATATTGGAAGTTTTGATAAAACACTTCCCAGTGGCGGTGGATTTACTCAAACCTTCACGTAGGTAATAGAATAAAGAGTTTAACTAATGAATCAAGTACTTAATAGATTTGTGTAGTTTATACATGCACATCGTTGATTATGTTGAATAATTTGTTGTTTTATTTTTAGTTGTTGCGAGACGATACACCTCCGAATGTGACGAGGGCAATGGATATTGGTGTGACATCTGCTATACAATCCTCGATGGCTCTGACAGAAGAGGTATGAGGCAAATTAGTAAATTTTAATTTACATTTGTTGTTATAGATGTTAGTTAGTCAAAAATCAAACCATTATTGATTCATGTAGTTTTTGTCTATTTGTATGGTTTATACAGGGCTTGAGCACGCCTGAGCATGGGCGTGAGGATATTTCCCTCATGGAGAGAGATCGTGAGATGGCTGTAAGTGATTATTTTGTCAAATATATCATTTTTTATAATGTAATTTCTATATATTCATGTCTTTACTTCTTATTGTAATAGTTAAAACTTCACCATAAACTAAACCCTAGGAGGAGTAGCAGGAGCACTCCATGAGCGCAGCAAAAATGAGTGACAGACCTATCACCATCCAAGCGAAAATGAAAGGGAAAGATTTTATTTCCTGGGCATGGAGAGCAATGGCTTTTGATTCCATAGTCTTTTATTGTATGCCTACATGGCAGTTTTGTACATATTTTTTATTGGACATATTTGACATTGTATGCCTAGATGGTATTCTCGTAAGCCTATATGGTTATTTTGTACATATATTTCATACTTATATTGACATATATTTATGTATGCCTACATGGCTATTTGGTTAATACAAATATCTTTTTTTGATGCTTGTCCATACTTGCATTCTAAATTGATGGTTCAATAGATATGAGTTACGTATATTCAAGTGTATACTTTACAACTTACGTGTATACTTTGTGACTTACGTGCATTCGAGTGTATACTTTGTGGCTTACATGTTTTCATGCATATACCTTGTTTTTGTGCATATACTTTGTTTTAATTTGTGTATACGATGTATTCGTTTGTATACTTTTTGAGGCTTACATGTTTATGAGTACTTGTAGTTCCCTTATTGACATGTACATGTTTGACTTATTCATGTGTATAATTATTAATTGGTTAGCCGTAGCATTGATCTATGTCATCCTCAATGCATGATCCTTGAGATGGAGTAAGTACACCCTCAAGGTCAAAAGGAGTTTCACATGCATTCTTTGTAGGCTCATTTTGGTAGTGAAACCAAAAACCTCTTGCATCATTGAAATGAAAAAAAAATTCCTTTATAGCAGGTCTGAAGCCATTATCATTCTCCATTAGTTCTTCATGTATCCACTCCCCATTAATGGTTGTCTCATGACCTTCATGAAACCAAGCACTTATCTCATTCGTGATAGAAGAAATGTATGAAGATTTATCTTCCTCCTTATTAACCATTCATTATCATGAGAGATGGGTTCTTGTGAACCACTACTGATGAATCATGGGTCAATGAGTTTGACTTGTAAAACTACACGATTGAATCCTGATAGCAATATCACAATATTTATATATCTAAATACTGCCATTGAATCCTGAATATTGCCATCTTACCCACACAAGATTCTGGAAGATGCTTCCCACCCTTCTCTTAGTGGTTGCTCTCATTTCACCTTCTACCTAGCTTCATCTTGGTGTAGACAATACGAAGACCCCAACTTGAGATCTTCACACACGCAAGAACAACTGTGTCCTTCCTGCAACTTGGATGGATCAACTTGCAACCAAGAACCCACACTACTTCCTGGTGTAGATTGCCTTCTACACGCTTAGAACCTTCTACCTCTGATACCATTCTGATGCAGAGGAAACAACACAAGACAGTGGCTCATCCACCCTTCTCACTCCTTAATCTACTGATCACTACTGATCACTACTGATCAAGACATGTTCTTAAGCCTCTAAATCTATCCGCCACCTTTCCGCTATTCAAAGCCCGAGTCACACATTGCTCAAACACAATGGTCGAGTGATGTAATGGTTTCTTTGAAAACCGTTATACATTTAAAACCATACAAGACTTTCACACTTGGTTATATTATGTATATTCCCTGTCAACTGAAACCGTTTTTCCCATTCCATTCAGGACTGTCATAAAGAAACCTAAAAACAAGACATCCATGACATTCAAAATAATACATCCATGACATTCAAAACAATAGTGAATCCTTCAAAACTAAACTGCATTCACAATTTGCAAAACAATAAACTAGGAAAGATAGAGAGAATGACACGATGGGAAATGGAAACTCCTCTTTAATGAATTCTAGATATTAACACTTCAAAAACATACATGCTTTAAATGGCTCTTTGGCCAAAGGCCAGAGAGCCCGATTTCTTCTCCCTCTTGTTTACTCTCTTTTTTGTTTTCCCGTAGTTGCACTCTCTATTTCCTCTATCTCCCCGTATTCGGTTACATGTTGTCTCTTTATAGAGATTCTAGGGTAGTTAGATAAATTGTTCATCTACCCAATATTCCCATTCAGTTACAACAGTCATTTAATCCTTTTGATGAATATATCATTGCAATTTTAAACACTTAACCATTTCTTAACATGGTCCCACGAAATTCTAAATGACTAAAACATTACAAAATTATGAAGCTTGTCATAAATTTCAAGAGTCGAGGTGTCCCCACACCAGTATCCTAGTTGTCCCTTTGTTGATTTATCTCCTCACTAATCCATATTATTGAATTGTTTCACCTTTTACCCATCGCTTTCTTGAAAATCTCAATTTTAGGCCTTGTAGCCTTCTGCCCCAATTTGGCCTCCTAGAACCCATTTTCTTGACTTTTCTCACAATCAGTCTTAACAACCCCCAATTTTTTTTGTAAATTCTTTCTTTTGATCATCAAGGCTCCAATATTTACCAAGCCTTAGGTCCTACAAGTTTTCGTACATATGATTGTTCTCAAACCCCCTATTTTCAAGGGTTCCTATGGTTTTTGGCTTTTTTTCCTTCTTTGAGGGCTTCAACGACCTCCTCAGCTCTCCTCTTGTCACACACATGACTAAGATACACGTGCCTACACTCTGATACTCTTTATTGGCACAAACCAATCCATTTAGCAACTCTCCTTGCTGCTGTCCTCTCCAAGCTACTAGCCAGAATGCACTTGCACTCGCCTAGTGCTTGATGATTTCATCACCTTCCCTGCAAAACAAGACCCCAAAACCTATATGTACACTATTTACATATTTCCCAACTTGATTCCAAGTGGCCATGAGAGGAAAGCCACGGGAAGTCAAGTGGGACTCATTATTCACAAAACTGGCCTAAACCGGCAATGAGACCAAGAAAACCAAAAACTTGCAAAAAGATAACTAGTCAGTCTAGATGACTAATCTAATGCTACACAGATAATTAAGTGACACAAATGGAAGACTCAAAGCATTCGATAAGTCCCTTCAATCCATTCTTGACTGGATGAAGGCTCAAACACAGAAGTTCAATGAAAACTTGCTCTCTTCCAATCACAAAAATGTACTCTCCAAGTCTCAATTCATGAAAACAATCCTCCAACCCAGGTATTAGGGTTTTTCTGACCTTATATACCTTTCTCCCACATTCTAGGACCCTTCGGTCGGGCTTAGAGCATCATTAATGTCATTTTCCAACTTTTAGGACAAATAGCCAAGGCAACATTGCTCAAAATGCTCACAGTGTCCAAGACTTACCCAAACCACAAGCCCCTAACAAACCTATTTCCAATTCACTCATCAAAACCACTCTTGGGACTTTATATCATAGTCCTTATTCCCTCTTTCATCCTAATCTGATAGTAGCGACTTTTTAAATCAATCTTGGAGTAGTACCTAGCACCCCCCTAAATAGTCCATTAAGTCTTCTATCCTAGGAATAGGAAACCTATATCTAATGGTTATCCTATTTATGGCCCTAGAATCAGTACACATTCTCCACTTATCTCCCTTCTTAGGTTCCAACACCACTGGAACAACACATGGGCTTATGCTTTTCCTGATCAACCCTTGGTCCAAAAGTTCTTGAACTTGCCTTGCTATCTCCTTGTTCTGCTCCGATGTCATTTTATATGCAGCCTTGTTAGGCAATGTTGCTCTTGGTACAAAGTCAATTTGATGACTGATTGCCCTCTTAGGTGGTAGTGTAGCTAGTGTGCCTTCACAAATAATATCCTTGAACTGATCCAACAGTTGCTTCACCTCTACAGTCATAGGTAGCCGACTAGGTGACTCCTCCTCCTTTGGCTTGAACATGATTGCATAGAAAACTCCTTCTTCCTCCTTCATGTCTCTTAGGAATTCCTTTCCACTCATCAAAAGTACACTAGATTCTGCCTTTTCCACTATCCTTCTTGGGGAAAAAACTTCATGGTTAAGTGCTTGAGCTGGAGTATACTGGAATGGGTGACCTCCCGGGAAGGCCTAGTGCCTCACCTTTGTGAGCATCACTTAGATGCAATGATTGCTAAGTGGGCCATTCAATATCATTTCAAATTTGTTTCTTTGAACAACTTACAAATTTGCAACTTAAGACTCCTCCAACCTAAGGGATCGATCTGGTGGAACATAGCTCGGAGCAATTTCACATGTTTCGGTGCAAAAGAGGACCATTCCTAGCATAAAAATACCTATTTGGATGTGTTGGAATAGTCCGCTTGGTCACACAAGTTGCAGAACGAAATTTGCACCACTCTGCAACTTTTCACTGCTTGCATTTGATGCTTTTTCCATCAAGTGAAAATTTGTCACCATTGGAAAACCACTTTGAGATAGCCAAAACCGATAGAGGTTTTTGTAGACAGGCTCAATGCAATCCTATAGGATCATACGAGAAGTTTCTAAGCATCATGGTATCCAAGTAATAGCATGTTGAAGTTTGCAGCTATTTTGCACTTTGGACCCTTAAGGGATCGATCTAGTGGAACATAGCTCAGAGTGATTCCATGTGTTTCATTGTGAAAGAGGACCATGCCTACCATAAAAATACCAATTTGGACATGTTGGAACATTCTGCTTGCTCACACAAGTTGCAGAGCGAAAGTTGCACCACTTTGCAACTTTGCACAACTTGAATTTGACACGTTCTTCATCAAGTGAAAATCCACTGCCACGAGAAAACCACTCCAAGATAGCCAAAATCGAGAGAGGTTTTTCTAGAGGGGTCCAATGCCTTTTTGTAGGATCAGATGAGAAGTTTCTAAGCATCACCGTATCCAAGTAATAGCATGTTGAAGTTTGCAGCTATTTTGCACTTTGGACCCTTAAGGGATCGATCCGGTGGAACATAGCTTAGAGTGATTCCACATGTTTCGGTGTGAAAGAGGACCATGCCTATCGTAAAAATACCTATTCGGATGTGTTGGAATAGTTTGCTTTCTCACACAAGTTGCAGAGCGAAAGTTGCACCACTTTGCAACTTTGCACAACTTGAATTTGACACGTTTTCCATCAAGTGAAAATCCGTCGCCACGAGAAAACCACTCCAAGATAGGCAAAATCGAGAGAATTTTTTCTAGAGGGGTCCAATGCCTTTCTATAGGATCAGATGAGAAGTTTCTAAGCATCATGGTATCCAAGTAATAGCATGCTGAAGTTTGCAGCTATTTTGCACTTTGGACCCTTAAGGGATCGATCCGGTGGAACATAGCTCGGAGCGATTCCATGTGTTTCAGTGCAAAAGAGGACCATGCCTATTGTAAAAATACCTATTCGAATGTGTTGGAATAGTCCACTTGCTCACACGAGTTGCAGAGCGAAAGTTGCACCACTTTGCAACTTTGCACAACTTGAATTTGACACGTTTTCCATCAAGTGAAAATTCGCCGCCACGAGAAAACCACTCCAAGATAGCCAAAATTGAGAGAGGTTTTTCTAGAAAGGTCCAGTGCCTTTCTATAGGATCAGATGAGAAATTTCTAAGCATCACAGTATCCAAGTAATAGTATGTTGAAGTTTGCAACTATTTTGCACTTTGGACCCTTAAGGGATCGATTCGGTGGAACATAGCTCGGAGCGATTCCACGTGTTTCGATGCGAAAGAGGACCATGCCTACCATAAACATACCTATTCAGATGTGTTGGAATAGTCTGCTTGCTCACATGAGTTGCAGAGTGAAAGTTGCACCACTTTGCAACTTTGCACAACTTGAATTTGACACGTTTTCCATCAAGTGAAAATTCACCGCCATGAGAAAACCACTCCAAGATAGCCAAAATCGAGAGATTTTTCTAGAGGGGTCCAATGCCTTTCTATAGGATTAGATGAGAAGATTTTAAGTGTCACGGTATCCAAGTAATAGCATGCTGAAGTTTGCAGCTTTTTTGCACTTTGGACCCTTAAGGGATCGATCCGGTGGAACATAGCTTGGAGCGATTCCACGTGTTTTAGTGCGAAAGAGGACCATGCCTACCATAAACATACCTATTAGGATGTGTTGGAATAGTCTGCTTTCTCACATGAGTTGCAATAAAATGTGTACAAATTGTTTACATGACCTTTATATGACCTTTTTCACATTGTTTACATTTCAAAATTCAAAGTTTGCAAATTTTCCTACTCAAGGCATTTACAGAACAAGGTGCTACTACACCAAACATGAACTTCAACCTTACAATAATTGAGTATATCTCAATATGTAATTAAATCTTATTACAATGCCTCTGGCACTTCGTTCTCTCAGATCTTTTACAATGTCACTCATACATTCAAGATTCTTTTTAAATGTTTACATCATGAGGTTAACTTCAAATGAGTAGCTTGAGATTCCCTTGCTAAGCTTCACATGATATCTTATAATGGCTTGAAATCAAAATTGAGATTTGTCAAAATCATCAAAATAAGTATGTTGCATTGCTTTTTTCGCTAAGATTTTTGATAATGGCTCTTAAATCAGCATTTTCTGCAATGAAAGATCAATCAACCCTTAGTAGTTTACTTACAAATACGCAAAGTAAAAGAGAAAAAGAAAGAGCATCCAAAATGGAAATGAAATAAAAATAGATGGAAGGCACTTATAGATGTTGCATGCAGCATCAAAATAAGGATGTTGCATTGCTTTGCTGGTTGAAATTCTCTTTGATGGCTCATATATCAACATTTTTTGCAAGGGGACACCAATCACTGTAAAAGAAGATGATAGCATTGGCATCAAACGAATTAATGTGCATACAAGTATAAATTAATAAGAACCAATGTGCATATACTTACAAATTAATCCAACGAACCATCCGGGTCTGCTCTACTCTTTATTGTGTCAAGTATTGCCTCATGGTCAGACTCACGGACCTTCCATAACGTCTTGTTCAAAGGTCTACCCCCATATTTGGTCAAATGAACATTGGATGCCACGACAAGGTTCGAGTAATGAAGAATCTTACAATGCATGTCAAAGTCCTGAAATAGCCAATGTTTAACACTTGAATGTGGGTACCTTCTAAGCCATGTTCCAGTAACCACAACTGAGCCTGTAGGGTATTCGATGTTTTCTCCATCTATAAGTGGGGCCTCCAATTTATTTTTGGTCTCAACACAATGACACAAGTAATAGTCTATTCCCTCTTCATTGTCTTCATCTGCAATAACTGCATAAACATGCCCTACATTGATATGTGCAAAAAATCTCTTGGAATTTCTCAACATTACGAATATAGTACAAAGTAAGATCTAATGATATGGAATTTCAAAAAATAAGAAAGTAGATATATCACCTCGTTGAACTAGATCTGATATGTGGTCAAAATCGACCGATGATTCTATCTGTGTCAGTTCCAATGCCATCGGAGGGTGATACGTGTGAAGTGGGCTAAGATAACTTGTGAACCATTTGTCAACCCACTCCCCTGACTCACAATCATTCTAGTCTTGCATTGTACATGAAGAACAAAAGCATGTCATCTTTCATGTATCGATACTCCATGAACCTGTATTTGAGCTAAGGAAAGAGTGTACCTCACTCAATCCTATTAGTGTACAATAGTCTTCATATGGTGCAATGTTAGTATCATCCATCAACCAAAAAAATCTACGAACTGAAGACGTACCTTCATTACCTGGACCCATTAAAGCATTACATCACTCGACGATTGATTTTGCATCTATCAACTTTGCACTATCTTTATACTTTAACTCTTCTCATGCTAATACTCTTTTCACACATGCTCCTGCACCATCATGCTCCCCCTTTCCATGTCCAGCCTCACAAAAGTTCCACATATGTTGAACACCTGTAATGACATGCATCCTGCACAACCAGTAGAACATGCGCGAGTTCTTGAACTGTGCTGCACAATTATCAGACCATATTATATGTTGATCACATTCTATGCCCCTCTGAGCCAAACCACTGTAGAACATCTGGAAGCAACCTTGCACGAACTCTGCATAATGTGTGCGATCATCACTAATGTAAAAGTGGTACTCCCTCATTACCTTCCTTTGCTCATCTATACTATCAGATGCATGAATGAATGCTATGTGCACAAATATCGAAACTTGTGTAGAGTTGTAATATTGTGACTACACCTCATGTTGTGGTTGTAGAGTTTAGTTCTCTACAAAGTCAACCATGGATACTATGCTTCCAACTGGAAAGGTGTCCTTGCATAGCTTGAACTGCGTGTTCAACCATCAGGCTCTATGGGTATGCATTGCATACTCAGATAGTATACTGTCATGAAATGTGGTCATAAATTTGTACACTAGAATCTTCTCAATAACCAAATCACACCTTTTTGCTTGAGACCCATCTTTTGTAGCATATGCCATTGTTTTATACTTCCCGAACTCTACTAGTTTTTGTCCCACCTCATCTGTACTTTCCATATGTTGACATACTGGCATACGCTGGAATCCACTGCAACGCTCGCATGAACCATCCAAGCATGTTGTCCTATAGAATATCTGGCCATCCTCTATTTGACATAAATTTTTTGATAAGAACTCTCTTGAAGATTTTGGTGGGGCTTCTATGCCACAATCCTGCAAAACATCATTAGTATGCAAATCTAAACATATAGAACAATAAACATCGTAATGGTTAGAAAATTCAATATGTAGTCTACAACAACAAGTAGTGCCTGTGTGATTTATCTTGACATAAAAAGGTTTAAGCAGTTCAAAATATCTTTGAGAAATACTAATTTGAGGATAATCATTTTCAAATTTTTGAAAAATTTGGGTTTGAGTCATATCCAAAAAATGCTTTGGATGTGGCTCACGATTCCGACTACTGATTCTCCTTCTTACCACATCCCTTTGATTTGGAGATGGCCTTGTGTTATTCTTCCAATACTCTTCAATTAGTGTTCTCAAGGCTTCAACAACTTCTTTATCTTTTCGTGACAGTCTCCCCGAGAATTCCCATAATTCATTTGTATCATTGCCCTCAATTCTTTGCTACCTTTGAATGGCTCTTGATAAAGTTTTTCTACTAATTCCTGTTTTTTCACTAGTCTTTCTAATTAGGCGAGCTCTCTTTGTTTGACAACTTACCAAAGTTGATGTAATCATGCGTCAGGTGACATTACTATCCTTTGAGCGTGAGGTCTTACCCACACTCTCATAAGCATCCATTAGATTCTTCACAATAGTGTCTTCACTCGATGCATTCGATGTTCTCAACCCAAGAGTCTTCATGATGTTCCTATACTTTACACCCCACATCATTTCAACAAATAGTTGACATCTTGTAGTCTCATTTATCCTTTCAAAGAATCTTTCCCAAATCTTATCAGCATATCTTCTACAAGTGCGTGTTGAAATCTTACCTTCCATGTGCTGCAAAATATCATCATCAATATTAATCAAATACTTTGGTTTTCTACTCAAAATTCTTGGTGGTGTTCTCCTAGGTACATACATCTCAACATTAGGAATTTCATCAAAATTTAAAAGAGGTGGGCTAGATTGCATACCTTCGATCGAGGGTGGAGAAGAAGACATACCTTGAGGTTCACATGGGAATGATGGCATACCTTCTTCGTCAATTTCGAGTGATGATGTACTCTCAACTTGAGATGTGTTGGATGGTGTCCAACAATATTCACTTGCGGTAAATGGTGTCCCTCCATATTCACTTGCAGTAGATGGTGTCCATCCATATTCACTTGTGCTAGATGGTGTCCCTCCATATTCGCTTGTGCTTAATGGTGTCCCTTCATATTCATTTGTCATAGAGGGTGTGTCTCCAACTACGGTATCTAAATCTGTATTATGACAATGCTTTCACATTCATGCCTTTTATGCTGCCAATTCCCATTCTCTTTTTGATAGTTGAGGTTCCTCTACAATCGGGTTGTTCTCATCAATCGTTTCCAATTTCTTCTTTTCACGATATGCCGCCACCCGAACTCTCTCCTTTTCTTTCAAGGTTTTGTTCTCTTCGTCTGTTAGTTTCCTCTTTGTCTTTTTCTTCGGCATGGCGGATAATTTTATCTATACCATGGTAATGAGATGAATATTAGTTCCTAAAAAATGTATCCATTCAAGATAATTGAAAAATATATGTCATTGAAGGCTTCATTTAAATAATACTTACAATCATCTTGTACAAAAGTAGTCTTTTATTGTTGATGGTTCTAGCCAACCACCAAGGGAATAGCGACTATGATGTAAAGTCCCAATAGTGTTTTTGATGTGTGAGTTAAGGAAAACTTAGGGTAGTCTAGAGCCTTGAAGTTTGGAGAAGCCTGAATGATGAAATTAGGCAAATTAGTCCATGCAGACTTGGCAATTTGTCCTAAAAGTGGGAAAAGGGAATTAATGATGCTCTAAGCCCGACCCAAGGGTCCTATCACATGGGAGAAAGGTATATAAGGTCATAAAAACCCTAATTGAGCATGTGGGAAAGCTATTGTACGATTTCAAGTTTTGGAAGGAGAATTTGTGAGTTGGAAGAGTGCAAATTTCATTGAATTTCTATTTTTGTGCCTTCATCCAGTCAAGAATGGATTGAAAGGACCTGTATAATGCTTTGAGTCTTTCAATTGTGTCACTTAATTAATTTTTGAAGCATTATATTAGCCATTTAGTTCAATTTCTTTCTTTTTTGCAAGTTTTTAGAGTTTTTGGTCTCATAGCCGGTTCATGCCAGTTTTTGGAAATAATGATCCCCACTTGAATTATCATGGAAAGGCTACCATGGCAACTTGGAATCAAGTAGGGGAATTTTTTTATAGTGTACATATGGTGTGTGGTGTCTTGGTTTGCAGGGGAGATGGTGAATTCATCAAGAACTAGGCAAGTGGCAGTGCATTTTGGCTAGTGGCTTGGAGAGGACAGCAGTAAAGAAAGTTTCTAAATGGATTGGTTTGTTCCAATCAAGAGAAAGAGAGTGTGGGAACATGTATTCCAGACATGTGTGTTCAAGGAGGAGAGTTGAGGAGGTCATTGAAGCCCTCAAAGTTGGAAAAAGGAGCCAGAACCCTAGAAACCCTCAAAAATAGGGGGTATGAGGACAGTCCTATGTACGGATGCCAAAGGGACTAAAAACCTAGTAAATATTGAAGCCTATGGTACCACTAGAAATAATCTATAAAAATATTTGGGGGTTGTTAAGACCGTTTTTGCAAAAAGCCAAGAAAACGGGTTCTAGGAGGCTTAATTGGGCAAAAGGCTACAAGGCCTAAAATTGGGTTTTTTCAAGAAAGCGATGTGTACAAGGTGAAAGAATCCTATGAGATAGATCAATGAGGAGTCAAATCAACAAGGGTATAGTTATAATACCCTTTCATAGCCCCTCAAGTGGTTAGGATACTTTGGGTCAGTGTGGAGCCCAAGGAAGCTTAGTGGTGAATTGAGAGCAATGGTGAAGAATTTGAAATTGGTGGAGAGTCTTATGAGGTGATAGGGGTTTAGGAGGGATCCTTGAGTAGGGTAGAGAGGAATACCCTAGGAAGACCAAAGAATAGGTCTTGGGAAGAGAAATATTGCTCTTCAAAGATAAGACTCCCCATCAATTGTTGAAGGACTGGTCTATGTAATGAACTTTTGACCTTGTGCAGGGTATTTTGAAGATGTTTAATGCTTTGGAATGGTCTGGGAATGGTCTTAAAGGATTAATTTTGGTGAATGGTTCTGAATTTCTATAATTTGCAAGTGTAAAATGGTAATTGGCAAGTGTAAATAATTGTGTATATAATTTTCTAACTTAAAATGTGCATTGACAACCTAAGGTTATAATGACAAACAAAAATGAAAGCAAGCCATAATAGAATGAAATAAAATTTGTAAAGACTTCACATACCTTAAAAACCAGACTTTCAAATGGAGGAATTCAACCCAATTATGTAGCCTTAGCTTCTTCTTTCTTCAAACTCCACAATAATTTGACTTGTTCAAAAGCTTGTTCCCTTCCACACTTCAATTGTATATCAATTTTCAATGGAATTCAAACTTCAATTGATATTATATGTCTTTCAACATCGAGACTTTGCTATTTCATGCAAAGGTGGTAAAAAGATCATGGAAAAGGTGATGGAAAGTGAAAAAGATGCTTGCACACTTCACAACATCATCAAATATATATTTTTTGTCGGAGCACGCGCAAAACCAGGGGAATATGCAGGCTGTGGGCCTTCAAATCACGGGTATATTGATTTTTTTACCATTTTAGTAAACTAAAAAATGTGCTCACGTTATAATGCACACGCATTATAACGCGAGCGCGTTATGTTAAATTAAGTTTTCTTAGTGTATTTTTTATAGTATAGGGGTTTCTAAGAGAGTGGGAGGGAGAGAGGGGGAGAGTGGAAGATAGAGAGGGATGGAGAATGGGAGAGTGGGAGAAAGAGAGAGGGAGAGAGTGGGAGATAGAGTGGGAGATATAGAGGGAGGGAGAGAGGGGGAGAGTGGGAGAGAGTGGGAGAAGGGGAGAAGTGGAGAGTGGGAGATAGAGAAAGAGGGAGAGAGGGAGAGAGTGGGAGAGTGGGGGAGAGTGGGAGAGAGTGGAGGTAAGTGTATAGGGCTAAGTGTATAGGGCATAAGGATTAGGGTTTAGAATAATGGGTATAGGGTTGAGGGTATAGGGCTAAGTGTATAGGGTATAGGGATTAAGGTTTAGAATAATGGGTATAGGGTTGAGGGTATTGGGTTTCATATTGAGGTTTAGGGTTTAGGGTTTAGTGTACAAGGTTGAATGTAGGGTTTAGGGTTTAAGTATAGGGTTGGGGGATGATGTTCAGGGCTTAGGTTATAAGGTTGAGGGTATAGGGTATAAGGATGAGGGTTGAAGGTGTAGGGTTGAGGTATAGTGTTCAAGGTTGGGGGTGTAGGGTTAACTGTATAGAGTATAGGGATTAGGGTTTAGAATATTCGGTATAGGGTTGAGGGTATTGGGTTTAGGGTTGAGGGTTTAGAGTACAAGGTTTAATGTAGGATTTAGTGTTTAATTATAGGGTTAAGGGTTCAAGGATAATGTTTAGGGTTTAGGGTTTAGGAATAATGTTAAACATAAAACCCTACAATCTCAAGTCTTAACCCTATACCTTATACCCTTAACCCTACAACCTAAAACCTAATCCCTATACCCTATACACTTAACCTCATACCCTTAACCCTGAACATTATACCTCAACCCTCAACCCTTAAACTTGTACATAAATCCTAAAACCTAAACCATCAACCCTAAACCTAATATCCTCAACCCATTACCCTCAACTATATACCCAATATCCTAAACCATAATCCATATACCCTATACACTTAACCTTATACCCTCAACCCTAAACACTATCCCTCAACCCTCAACCCTCAACCCTATACCTTAAACCCTAAACCCTCATCCATCATCCCTATACCATATACCCTCAACTTTATACCTAATATCCTAAACCCTAAACCTTATTCCCTATACAATTAACCCGATAACCTCAACCCTATACCTTAAACACTAAACCTTACACTCTCAACCCTCATAGGGGGAGAGAGAAATAGGGGGAGGGAGGGATTGGGGAGAGAGAGAGAGAGAGGTTGGGAGGGAAAGAGGAGAAAAAGATAAGTAGAGAGGGAAGGAGAGGTAGAGATACATGAGAGATAAAGAGTAGATAAGGAAGTATAGATGGAGGGAGAGGTATGGAGGGAGAGAGAGGGAGGTGAAAGAGAGGTGAGATAGAGAGAAATAAAGAGAGTTTGGTAGGGAGTCAATTTCACCGAATTGCCAAGCTAGTGGGCCCACTAGCTTGCCAATTCAGTGAAATTGGCAATGTAGTGGTCTGTTTGAAAAAATGGGTCCAAGAAATGGGGTCTCTCGGTGATGTAAATCACTCACCGAGAGACCCCATTTCTTGGACCCATTTTTTCAAACAGGACAAGTTAGGTTGCCGATTTAGTGAAATTGGAAATGTAGTGGTCTGTTTGAAAAAATGGGTCCAAGAAATGGGGTCTCTCGATGATGTAAATCACCGAGAGACCCCATGGGTTCAAGAAATGGGGTCTCTCGATGATGTAAATCACCGAGAGACCCCATTTCTTGGATCCATTTTTTCAAACAGGACAAGTTAGGTTGTCAATTTCACCAAATTGGAAATCTAGTGGGCCCACTAGCTTGCCAATTTAGTGAAATTGGAAATGTAGTGGCTTGTTTGAAAAAATGGGTCCAAGAAA
>CM021105.1:295501952-295571675 GCA_007115665.2 Sequoiadendron giganteum | reverse complement strand
CCTAAACCCTCTACCCATTACATTGGACCCTAAACCTAATCCTTCAACCATATACCCTCAAAACTATACCCTAAACCCTCTACCCTCAACCAAGTAAACCCTTAACCTTAAACCCTTCAACCCTAAACGCTTAAACCTAAAACCTTCTACCCTATACCCTCAACCAAATACCCTCTACCATCAAACCTATTCCATCAACCCTCAAACCTTAAACCCTACTACCCTAGAAACCATCAACCCTATGGGTCCTCCATCCTAATCCCTCAACCCTATACCCTCAACCCCTATCACTTTCTCTCTATCTATACATCTCACCTCTCCCTCCTTCCCTCCCTCCCACCCTCTCTAATTGTCTCTATCTACCGTCTCCCTCTTTCTGCGTACCTCTCATTCAATCAATCCCTACCACCCTCTCTCACTCCCTCTCTCTCACACTCCCTCTCACTACCTATCTCTCAAGTCTCTCCCTCTCACCCCCCTCACACTCTCAAGTCTCTCCCTCTCACACTCTCAAGTCTCTCCCTTTCCCACCCTACCTACATAGCCCTCTCTTTCTCTCTCTCTCTCTCTCTCCCTCTCCCTCAATTCTCTCTCTCTCCCACTCACCTCTCTCTCTCTTCCTCTCCATCAATTCTCTCTCTCCCTCCCTCTATCCCTCCCCCCCCCCCTCTCTCTCTCTCCCTCCCTCTATCCCTCCCACCCTACCTAGCTAAGTCCCCCTCAATCCAACCCCTTCTCTCCCACTCCCTCTCTCTTAAACTCTCACTTCGACCCCCTCTCCATCTCTCTAGACTCTCTAAACTCTCCCTTTGTCTAAAGACATAAATAAATGCATACATACAAGCATAATACATTTGTACATATAATCTTACATCCATACAAGCATAGATACATACATTTACATAAAAATATATCAGCATACATAAATATATTAGCATTTAACATAAAGTAAGAAATAACGTGAGCGCGTTATAACACGCAAGCGTTATGGATCAGAAGACATGTTCCTCGCAGAAGCAAAAACCATGTAAAGTGAGAAATAACGCGTGCGCATTATAACGGAAGCGCGTTATAACGCACTCATGTTATATCTTGCTTTGAGAATTACCGAACTTTAAGCTTGGTATTGCCTTGGAATTCCAACCCAAAGGTTTGGAGGGCATTCCCAACGACCAGAGACGTGTTTTTAAGAAATCCACCATATTTCTCATAATCAAGTTCGTGCTCATTGTCAGGATTGCACGTGGTTCAATATCGAAAAAATAGAGCACATGGGTAATGTTGGGTTATCTCTTAGCTATCCAACGATGTAATTTTTTTCACATTCTGAAAATGTTAAGTCTTTCATCCATAATTTATTTTATCTGTATGTCTTTTTTTTGCCAAAAAGCAGTGTTTGGTATTTTTTTCGTTATAAATTAACCATTCATCAATTTTTCAAATAAATTACATTTTTAGAAACTAGACTCCATTCTACAAAATTAAAAAATTAAAAAAAAAAACAAATCAATTAGTTTCCAAAATTTGTAGGGGTAGCACGACCAAAATTCTATTTTCAGGATATGTCCACTTCGCAAATTCGTAAAAAATCAAATATTCATTAAAAAATTATTAGAAAAATTGTGCATCAACTACATATTGCTAGCTAACTTCTGACCATTGTGATTTTAAAAATACTAAAAAAAGGTTCACCGTACGAGGGTCGTACAAGAGTTGCTATGTTATGTTTTTCTGACAAAAGAACACCAATTTGTGTACGTCCCTCGTTTGAACCCCTTAATCTCAATCATTTTCAAAATAAATTAGTAGTTTAGAAAGTAGACTTGGAGCACTTGAATCCTTCTTTTTGTTCCATCTCAAAATTTTGAGTCTAAGTATCCTCAATTTCACATCCAAGGTCAGTATTTTCCGATTTCAGGAAAAAGTTGTCCACTTAAGTGCCCTTTTTGGGAACCATCTTGGTGCACTTACCCCATAATAATATAATATTTATATATTAAATACATAATTTGGTACCGATTATCATAAATTGTATATTATATATTACATTATAAACTATATTGTATATTATATGTTAAATTATAAACTTTATTGCATTTTTTAAATTCATATCTAAAACATAACAAATATCGGATTCAAATTAGATATCCGATATGTTGACATAAAATTTAATGCCTAGGGATTAGGCTCGGGCTTGCTTTGGAATTTGGTTTGGACTTGCCAATCCTAAGAAGTCAACACGAAAAATGTGTTTAACAACTTACCTTGCTTTTCGAGACTTCTCCCATGTGGTTGGCGACTTTTTTTTTACCCAAAATTGATGAAATGAAAAGGGTTTGTAAAGGAGCTTCTTAGCTTTCCACCAATATAAATTATACTTTACTTTGAATCTAATAAATAATTATTATTCATTAGAATTAGAATTACGACTAAAGTCCTGATTGATAGCCTGATTGAAAAACATCCATAGCTTTCAAATGGTATCACATTTTTTGAATCAAAAACATGTGTCACATTCTATGTTTCACATAATATAGGATTAAAAAAATAAATTTAATTTCATGAAGTTTTGACCAAGTTAAGGTGGTCAGACATACGAGTTTTTATATTTTTAAAAATTTGTAATAAAATATTCTTAATTAATTATTTACTTGGAAAAAAATTACAAAAAAATATGCATCACATTCGGACATGATTCATCTACTTATATCTAAAATATTATAAAAAAATATTATTATTTTATTATGGTTAGGGTGGTTAGACATACACCTACTTATTTTTTCCCTGAAATTTAAGTACTACTACATTGAAATTTCAATTTTTCACCAAATAATTTATTTTTTTTGAAAAATAAACCTAGTAGTTTAGAAACTACATTCAATTTTCCACATGTTCTATTCTTACATATTTTTGAAATAATATAGATAACTTGTTCAAATTTTTACGTCAAGTTGCCTAACTCTGATTTTTTTGAATTTTCATTGCCACTTAAGTGCCTGTTTTTTCCATGATGATCCTACACATACCCTATATGCATTCAAATAGTGAGTTCCATGGCTTGTGTGGAACAACATACATTTACATTATCAATAAAGACTATATTTTTGAAAGGATTGTACAATATTATTTATATTATATTCATCTGCATAAGTGCAATCTAGTAATGTAATCTTCTGGTTTTGTTTATGCACATGAATTTAATGTAGCAGAAATAAAAATGTACCTTAATCTTCATTTTAAAATCACAAAAGCTCTACCAGATTGAGCTATTAACTTTTGTGTCTTCACAAACATATGTTCATACAAAATGAATGGAAGAAGCATCCAAGTAATCCTATTTTTTTCTGCAAACAATTCATACCAAAGATTGAACAATTTAAGGATATTGCAATAGGTAATTTATATCGACACAAATAATATTACTGAAGCATTTCAAAGTTTAGGCCATAAGAACCATCCTTTTTTAAACATGGATTCTGTTGTCGCCAAAATTCCATCCTAATTATTTTTGCATACTTCCATTTTCACTCATCTCTTACATCCACCATATGCATAGAATTCCTATAATAATAACTTAAATTTAATAAAATCCCTCATGTAAGCTTCCAAATAAAACCCTTGATCACAGCATCAAAGTGTATTCCTTCTTTGAAATACTCCTATGATTGCTCATAGCATATCGCCAAGACAACACCATGTCAATGAGAGTCCCTCTAAAGTCTCCTCGACATTAGCATAAAGCACAGATAAAAAATGTAGATGAGACACTCCTATGTTGAAGAGACTTATTTATATGTCTCATCGATGATGTAAAACAATTAAATGTCAACAAGATATAGGCATATCGAGGAGAGAATCACTTATGTCACATCGACAAGGTATATCTACAAGTGCTCGGTGAAACACAACTCTTGGATATAACAAAGTAATTGTCAATGAGACAGTGGCATATCGGCAAGAGATATTAACTTGTCTCATCGACACCAGAAACCGACATCGGAGGAACATAAGATCAAATTTTGAAGAGACATTGAGATATCAGTAAGACAAATAAGATTGTCTCATCGACACTGTTCAAGTAATGATCAAAAGAATACACTGATATACCGTCGTGAAGGTGAGCAACATATGCAATAGACTAGTATACACCACAACCCCGCAACAAGAAGCCTTGAGCAAGACGATAGTGTGGTAAACAACAAAAGGGAAGGGAAAAACATTGCCATACCAGCATATCGAAGAAAAAATGGGCATTTTAATTAAAATTCTCTTCGAAAGTTATGAAATGATGATTATTCTGATTGATGTGACTAACAAAAATATCGATGAGACTACCGCTATTAATGAAGAACTTGATCATAAAGGTGGCACAGTAAAGTGTCCTGAAATTTCATAAATACGGCCTCAAAGAAGTTGAAATCACTGTGAATTGTAATTGAAGGATTTGGAGAACCAACTTGGATGGCGGTAGGCAGCTAGAAATTCATAGCATTTATCCAAGTAGGTGGTCTATATTCAACTCAAAGTATTTTCTCAGTAAGTAGATGAAAATTGTATGAGCAGGGTTAAGATGGAAAAAAACCCTAGGCAAACAGAAAGAAAAAAGATAGAAAATTGAAGCTAGGCAATTGAATCAAGACTTAATCAATCATTTTCCTGGGTCTAGGACAAAATCCAAAAGAATAGCATGGATTAACCCATCGTGTGTGACATTAGAAGATAAAAAAAAAATCTAGGAGATGTATAGACTCTGTGTAGGGGTTATGACCTCTTTATTTATCATTATAGGAAGAAATTCCGACATAACCCAATGTCAAACCCGTGGAATTTGAATCTGGGTAAACTTGTAGTACCCAATGTCTTTGTGAACACAGAGTTAATCAAGTTTTTGGCAAATAATTACAATATGAAGATGAGATCAATTCATTTGCTTGATGGGTCACAGTTCATGGTCATAAAGCCAGATTATATTTCCATGTTTTTTCAACTAGACACTTCCTTGAAAATAAAAGTACGAATCAAAGACTTGTTGGAGGAATACCGCACCTTGGACACAAGTTACAAGAGGTGGAAATTTCCTCTACATAGGGTTAAAGGTGCGGGTAACCAAAATATGAGGTTATCTAGTGAAGATAATCCCCCATTCTCTGTGGCTTTGTTTGAAGAATACTTTCAATACACTTATTACTCAGTTGGTCAAGTACTGGGAATTGATGTTCCTGAGAACATGACAATTTCTCCCATGGTTTTAGCCATAGACATCTAGAGCCATAATGCCTGACCTTATGATTATGTAGAGTATTTATTGGAGGCCATCAATAATACCCTCAAGATCATTAAGAATGACAGTGAAGCCATTAGGTAATGATGGAAATTCAAGGCCTATACAAATGTGGACATCTATGTGGGACAGCAGGTGTGGGAGGTCCCACTACCTATATTTTGAGGAGTATTTTGTGAAAACACTATACAAGATGCTAGGCCACAAATGTGACTACAACCTCTCCCTAGAGATCTTAATATTTATTCAACCAAAAGATATGGGTCATGAAGCAAGGATAAATCACAATTGGGGGGACTGGTACATGTTTGGAGATTGTACTATTATCTGGGTTTATGGATTTGAAGCTGCACCTTATTTTCTACCTAAGACTATGTCAAACATAGTTGCTTATTTAGAGATCATAAGGAAATTGTCATTTTCAGCTTTCATGCATTTAAAGAGCTATGGGAGGTAGACTTTCATGCCATCCACTTTATGCTTTGGTGATTTCACTATTATCTCTGATTCAAGCTATGACTTGGTTAGTAGTAAACTAGATTATTATGGCTTGTCGGTTGGAAACAAAAGGGAAAAGTTTGATCCTAAACACTTCATTTGTGATGCCAAAAATTTTCAAAAATTGAAAGGGTATGAGCATAGTTTCTTTTTAGAATATGTCATCATAAATTGTGAAGAAAAAAAAACTTGATGAGAATGAATGCCTATAGTAGGGTTATGATGGCTAAGGCTTGGAAGGTGAGTAATAACCCAGGCTACATAGGGGCTTTCCCTAAGGTACAAGATCCCACATAAAGAATTGAATAGTTAATCCTCCATGAAGAAGAATTGATAAGAGATGTGCCACTTGTGGCATTTGAAAGAGGAAGGGGCATCGGTCCTAGGATGCAAGTAGAAAAAATCACACCACTGGATCACTTATCACCTCAGCCTACTCCTGAAGTGAGCTTTTCAGTTGGTTCCCCATCCATGAAAGAAGATAACACTGAGGAGGAAGAAGAAGTCTCACAGTTTAATGCTCCTATTATACCCCAATATGAGATGCCATTGGAAAGAAGTGTGATCACCTCTAAAGCCTCTGATGAGCTATCAAATGATGTGAGGCATCGTGCAGGTCAGGAATTTGTTGCTGATGACACTTTTGTGTAGACCCCTGAATTTAAGTCCTTTATATATGAGTATAAAGGAAGACTAATAAGAGAAAGGTTAAAGGACATTGACCCTGAGAAAGAGGCTTATTCCTTGAAAGAGTTGCAAGATGAAGTTGATAGGGAAATTAGAAACATGATTGTTGAGAGAGGAAGAACATTATTGCAAGAAGATGGAGTTATGCTCCTTCCTAGGTGGGATATTAGTTCAACCATTGTGTTTGACAAATTTTTGAAGAGAAAGAATAAAACTTTGCAAATAATGGATGAAGCAGGTGACATGGTCTATACAGGGTCAGGGTACAATCCTGATAATACCACTTTGCAAATTTGGGCTCTTTACCCCCTAGGAAAGAAGCCTTCTCTCGTTGACCATGATCAAATTTTTGGACATCTCCTGGTGCAAAGAGTAGGGGAGACAGATCCCTTGGATACTACTTACTTGAATGTGAATGTAGCCAAATTCACCAAATCCTAGATCCAAAAGCTAGTAAGAGATAACTAGTGGTTGATAGAGGAAAATGATAGGTTGAAACAAGAATTAACCAAGTACAAAGATAGGCTTCCTGCTTCTCCAAGGCCTTACTCTGCTTTAATTGAACATGAAAGAAAAGTGTCAGAGGCCATGTCTAAGACTGCTCAATGGAAACATAAATTTGAAAAGGCTCAAAAGGAACATGAAGAACTAAAAAGAAAATTGAAGGCTACTACTTTTGAAGTAGCATCAAGGATAATTTGTATGAAATTCAAAGATATGTGCCAACATACAAATGGTGTCTGGCGTGCTCATAGTGGAACATACAAGGCCCTCGTGGAGCATGGAAGACTGCTTGATAGGATGAAGGAAATGGAATCCCATATCAAGGCAAAATATGGAGATAATAATTATTAGCTCCAAGAATGTCAGAGCCTCATGAATACACATGAAAACTTCCATAATATATTGACAGAGGGATTGAGTGACTTCAGCCAGCCACTATTTATGGCCATGCTAGATTTCTTTGAAGAAAAAGGTTTGAGGGATCAGGAAACTTGGAAAAATGAGATATCAAAATATTTGCCAGGCATCCTTGATGACATCAATGATGAGGATGAGGTACTCAATAAAATGCATAAGCAGCTCAGGAGGATTGTTGGATTGGAGAATGTTATGATAGACACTCTACATAATACAAACACTTATGCCCAGGAGAAATACATCGATCACATGTCAAAGGTTAAATTATTCCTTGCATGAGGTGTATGAGGAGGTAGTCATATTTTGGTTGTGTGGATGCATTAACATGGTGCTTGAGCCTTGAATAGATCTTGGGTGGTCATGGGCGCTTGCTGATGATTAACGGATTGTGGTGCATCCAATAATAAACTATTTTTAAGTTTTTATGTTATGTTAATTATGATTTAGTTAAGAAATGATGTAACTTTTGTGAAAGGACCTGAAGCTTGTTGCTTCCCGTACAAATAGGGAAACCAAGGTCTAATTTTGATCATCATATCATCATCATTTGAATCCATTAGAATAGATACTAGACCATCTCATCCACTTATTCATATCAAAAGAACTCATGTTATGTATGTTTATATTTTGAGCAATATAATGGAGTAGATACATTATAACTCTTAATCCATTTTCAGTGTTCAATTGTTGTGTCGATTTTCATGCTTATTTATTTCTTTGTTGTCTCTAAAGTGGTCTTTTCAAGTTGTTTAAATCTACAAGATTTATCAGGGCACATTTGATGTTACTGTGTGGATGCTTTGATTGGTTTTTGGTTAGGTCTGAATTAAATTCCTTTCAAATAATTTACTTTAATTGTTTTGTATTAAGGATTAAAGACCTCTTAGAGATTGGCACCCTCTTATGGTCTAAAAAACTGCATTTTTGAGACCCAGCAGATTGCAAATAACTTTGAAAATTTAGAAGTCTATGAAACAGTGTATATATTCTATGAAACAATGTATATATTCTTGTACTTGTAAATATTCTTGTACTTGTATATTTTATGAAATATTCCTTATTTTCTATGAAACAGTGTATATATTCTTGTACTTGTAAATATTCTTTTACTATTATGTCTATTAAAGAAAATAGAGTTTGAATAAAAAATTCTTCACCCTTTTTTGTAAGTGAGTATGTGAATTATTGTTTAAGGAAAAATATTATAATGTTTACATTTTCAGTTTAGTAGTTTCAAATCTTCATTTTCTATGTATATAAAATTATATATTCTCTTTATCTCTAATGACATAAAACAGTAATGTTATCAGAATCAAGGTTTTCAATTTCAGCACCATCATTGTCCACACTTTTCATATCCTATTCACTTTTAAGTACAATCATCAAAATTCTATTATTATTTCTTGTCACAATTAATCTTGATTCCTTTTAGCACAACATAGTAGGTTGCATGTTAAATTTCAAACATTTTCTTTGCATTTTTTTGTATATATTATTTTATCAATGCATCATTATGTAACAACAATTTCACTTCCTAGATATACAATAAAAATAAATGAAATCACATTTATTCTTTGTCAAGGGAAATGTATGGTGAATACCCTATGTCTTTTAGATACGTGTGCAAGCGAAATAAGACATAACTGATTGAATCTGATTTTCTACTGTACAATTGTTTTTTTATGTGATTTTTACTTTTTTCATGTGGATTACCCTTAGAAAGAGACTACTTATATTTTATTAAATGAAGCCTTTACATTTCTTGTCTACCAAAGTAATTTACTGCTTGAAAATAGGTTCATGAACTTCATACAAATTAAGATTGGTGTAAAAGGCCATCCCCGCAAATGTTGTTTGGTCTAGAATTATAATGGAAAATAAAAAAGCTTGCTAGGAGAAAAAAACGGGTTTTCAATTGTCCAAGTACAACATAATATTACTAAAGAATTTAAAAGTTTAGGCTATAAGAATCATCCTTTCTTAAACATGGACTGCAAATAATTTTGAAATTTTTGAATTCTTGGTCATTAAAACTATTGTCTACTAAAATTTCATCCAATGTATCATTGTCAATGTTCATATGTTCTTTCAAGTATTTAATATTATCATCATCCTCATCTTGACCTACATCATCTTCATCATCATTGAAATTTGATTGTAGACCATCTATATTGTTAGCAGATGTATTTGGATCATCATTTTCTATACCATCCATATTGTTGTCTTCCATAACATCATCTAACTCTGGATTGTTGTCTTCTTGTGCCTGAACATAACCATCTTCAACATCATCATGGATGTCAATTTATTTGATGTTCTCTAATCCCTCTCTCTCATTTTTTTGGCCATCATTGTTTTGCTCAGTATCCAATAATGCATCATCAAATACATGCCTTAATCTTGGATCATAATGTATGACAAATATCCATTTCAATTCCAAAATATTTTCATAGAAAAATACCTACACATGAATGACATACATATTAGACATATGTTTTTGAAAAAGTAAGAAACATTTATAGGGTGTTGTACCCTACACAACGAGCCACAAGGTCCAAAAAGGATCAAGTCCATAAAACTAATAGTATGTCAAAAAGAACAAAAACAACACAACGACCACGAACAAGCAGCAAAGACACAAAACACAGGCCCAGGCAACAACTAACTGGCATTGTCCTAGTTTTTGAACAGGAGGTCCACAACGTCATCCCTAACCCAGTCTTGATTCTCCTGGGCATTATTGCCCTCCAGCTCCTTTTTATTACACTAGACAGGGTGCTAGTCACAAAATGAACCAACTTCATCGTGAAGCGGGTCAGATCTCTAAATATTTTATCAAGCATTTCCATCTTCTTTTCTAGAGCACGAAGCTCCTCACCATCAACCGTGGTTCCCAGGACCTCGCTAGGCTCAGCAACTAGGGGGTGTAAAGAGTGAGAATCCGAAGCCTCTTTCAGGATTTTTCTATTGTCCGAGGCAGAAAGGGCCCTTCCACATTTTCTTACTCTTCCTCCTTGGTCTCCTCTTCCTTATAATCCTTGTTGTTTGTCTACTCTTCCTCCGAGTCCTCAATAATCTATCTTTTTCTGTTGTTTTTCACCAATCTCCCAGATCTTTGGATGGTAGTCTCCCCTTCAGTCATGACCATGGTCCCCACGACTGTATCACCTTTAGAATATTTCCCTATAATATTCTTCCCTTTACCCTCCTTCACCATTGGCTCTGACACACCTTTTTTATCATCCTTTCCTTTTTTCATTGTGGTGGCTCTATAAGAAGACTTAGCCAAGGTGGCCTTGAGTTCACAAAGGCTAGTTGTGAGACTAGTATGCACATTAACTACATCACCTTTAAGTTTTTAGCAGCCTATTTGGTTTTGGGGTTTTCAGCAGTACCTAGATGGGTTTTTCTAGAAGGGCTTTTAGATTCAGCAGGGGAGATATTTGCAATAGCCAGGGGTTCAACCTCTTTGATACAGACAACAAAAATAGATCTAGGGGGACATAAGGCCAAATGAAAATGGTATAGTCTCAAGATAAGACCCTGAGGGAGAGGAAGAGGTAGAATATCATTTAGGTTAAGACTGGCCATTTCTTTGCATTTTTCAATCAAATTTTCTAGGTCCATGAGCAGAAAGAAAGGAAAACTAAGTAGGATTTTATGCCTTAGATGATTCAGAAGAGGAAAATGATAGAAAAAGTAGGTTTTAAACCTACCTTCAAGCATGATATACTTCATAAGGGCTAAACACATCTGGTCCTAGGGCTGTGAAAGGGATTCACATTCAAAGCCCAACTGGTTGCGAACCAGCTCCTCATTCCCCATGAAAAAGGATTTCAAACTATCATTGTCTGGAGTTCGAGTATTCTTAGGATATTTCTTCCTAGTGCACTGCATTCCGATAGCTTGCACTATCACTTCTTCACTGACATCAAAGGAAATGATGCCCAACATAACCCTTTGGTCCTTCTAGGAATTAGCGAATTGGTCAGACAAGATAGGGTCATGGCCCACCAGAATCTCCATGAGAGGAGTAAGGCCACCCTCAACGCAAATATGCCAGACTAAAGGATTCTTATGGAACACTCTACAATTATTAGGTTCAGTCCGAATGCGGTCACCACCCATGATGTTTATCTGCATAGGGAACTAGAGAGTTTACAAAAAAGGAATGTTAGAAACACCGAAAAAGCAATAGGATTTCGCATTGTGGATATTTAGGCAAAGATTGAAACGTTGGATAATGACGCCAATGTGTAGATCACAAGCGTGAAAGGAAAGATCACCAAAAGAAGTGTTAATGGTGTCATTAATGTGAATCTTAAGATGATTGTGGTAAGCTAAGCGGGAAATGGTGGGAGTGTAGGGTTTCTTGGCCATGATGCAATTGCACAAAAAATAAGGCATGGTGGCTGCTTGGCCAAAATTAGAAATGTTAATGAAAGCATATTTAGAAGCCAATGCTAAACTAGCAGGATCAAAGGTGCTAGAAGGTAGAATTTACTCATTATGAAATGTCATATCAACATTCATAACCGTAGTCTTATGGAGGGCATGATGGATTAAAACAATCCCATAGAGAAGATATCGTATGATACGACCTCTCAAATTCATTAAAGTTGTGTACTTTCCTAATCCCTTCGTAGAGCCACCTTCTTTAACCACGTGAATAACCTTTAATTTTGAATTCTACCACATGTAGGCCACCTAAGCATTATAACTCATCCACCAGGCCCAAAGAAAACCAAGTGGACCCCCAAACGACACCCATCAACCAAAGATTTTTTAATCATCATAAAAAATGGGTGTTTTGTTCTTTCAAGATGAGATCTTGAATCTTTGGTGGTAAGTTCCCCATATTCCTCCAACATTTAGAGTGACCCCAATAGGTACCATATTTATCCAAAGCATCCTCCACTTGGTTACCCTCCCTAAAAATGTGGGTCACTTTTTTTGCTCTTAGCTTGGATAAAAGGAACCTAGTATCCAACAAAATATCCTTCGTACTCCACCCAATTAGTCTACCCATATTCACAACATCAGTGATGGACTTAGAGTCCCCTTCAATGTGGAGGTTAACAATCCCCAAAGAGACAACAATTTGGAGGCCCTTGAGTAGCGCACAAGCTTCCTCCACTATAGAAGATTGGAAACCAATACCTCCCACAAACCCAACAACCAGAACCCCCTCGAGGCCTCTAATCACTCCTCCAATGCTAGCCTTGCCTGGGTTGTCCTTAGCAGCCCCATCAAAATTGAGTTTGAAACAGTCTTTGTTCGGAGGCTCCCATTTGTTATAACAATTTTATTGATTAATAAACACATGTATGTATTCATAATAAGCTATGAATTAATAGATTAATGATCACTACTGCTTCTTATTTGAGTTAAAGAAATACCTGCTCACAATGAATTGGTAGAACATAAGGTTCCTTATCCTCCGGTAGGAATGATGAGGAATCTATAGAAAACAATCCACTATGGGTATCATGTCTTCGTGTCCTCTCAAATTCTTCATACCATCTACACTTAAAAATACAACATTTAAAAGAGCGGTAATCCAACTCAATAATTTCTTGTACTTTCCCAACATATTGTAGATTCCCTTCAATTATATTCTTATCTTTTGAGCTTGATCGACTGGATTGCTTGAAGTCAACCATCATGCCACAATCGAAGGATCGTCTCTTTACATCTACACTTTCTACATGATAATGTCGACCATATGCCCACATTGTTGGATGTTTCCTCGCCTATGAAAGACCATTTATTTCAATGAAAACACATATAATGACGAATATTAAAATAGTCAATACTGTCAAAACTGTAAGGAAACAAATTTTTGTAAAATTCCAATTGTACCTTTCTTTCACATCCTCTAGACATGTTGATTTCATCTTCTGTTATGTTTGAATTTGTACTTGCATCTTTTGTTATGTTTGAATTTGTACCTGCATCTTCTATTTGATTTTGAATTTGTTTGGTAACCCATTCTAGTGTGCAATCTTTGCCCCATTCCCCAAGCAGATTAGTGGGAAGTGGAGTATTCCTTGGCTTCAATCTCTTAAAATGTCTCCTTGCTTCTAACACTTCTTCTCTCTTTTTATCATACAAATCAATCCATTTGTTCATAAAGTCCATGTGGTACATAATGAACTTGTCAAGTATAAAAATTTCGTCTACACCTATTACATTTCAACATGTTTATTTCAAACTTCAAATGTCATGTTGTTAATTTGACAAATAAAATACAGAGTAAATTAATTACTACAAGAAAAATAACAAAACTGATCATGAATTTACTTACTAATTTCTATTTCAACACCATTAGACTGTGGTTTTTCTCCATCAATAATATCTAATGCTCATTCTTCATCCCAAACATGTGGGCCATATTCAAAATCCTTACCAAGGAATTCACACAAGAAGAAAAATGCTTCATTCAATACATACACTTCAGCCATGCAACCCTTTGGATGTGCCTTTTGTCAGACATATCTTTTAAGAGTTTTCATATACCTCTCAAATAAAAAAATCCACCTCGTTGATACAACGCCCACCAATTCAATTTCATCAACTACATGTATAAGTAAATGGACTTGTAGGTCCATGAAGCTTGTAGGGAGCTCCTTCTCAAATACACATACAATTTATGCAATTTCCTTCTTCCACTTTGGCACTTCAGATTCATGGATCTCCTTGGATGTCACCCACGTAATATAAGAATAGTAAATTAGTATGAACCTTTAGTCATAAATTAAAATGAAATATAATATCTCTATGTCTCTCACACATGAACATTTCATATAACCACATACCTTGTAAATGCTGAAAAATTGACTTATGGCATTCCTTAAGTCAACTATAAGACAAGAATCCCCCCTAATTGCCAATGGCATGATATGCTATCAAACACATTTATGAAAAGGCCATTAGTAATTTTCTCTCACACAACAAAATATAAAAATAAATTTAACGCTTAATCAATGTTACCAGTAAATGTTAAATGTTGATATATAATACATTCATTAAATTATGAAAATCATGTGTTTTAAATCCTGTGATATGTCCATCAACTGTAAAAGCTTTAGCCAATGATGACCCATATTTAGTAGGTGTCCTTATTGAACAAATGAAATTTTTTAGTTGGTATACCTCTTTTTTTTTCAAAATCCATGGAGCTTTTGCATATGTTTCATTTTCCCTATATGGCCACAAATGTTTTCTATCAAATTTGGTATGCGAAAGAGCAATATCTCTCCTCGAAGACAAGGTGTCCTTCTCTTTTCCTGATATATGTCGAAATATATAATCTGGGACATTTTTGAAGATGTGCATAGGATCTAATAGGTGATATATTAATAGATCCTTCCAATAAGGGAGCTCATAAAATATGGATTTCCTTTTCATTCCTTCTGGCATGTTAACTACAACCTATCCGGTTCTTCAATTGAATCACCCCGATCAAAAAAATCTTCCCAAGCTTTCAATTCAGCATCTTCATACTTCTTAATCCAATCACCTGGACCCATAATCATGGGAGGGCCTCTATTTTCAAATTTTCCATCAAATTGATTCTTTAGGCGATTTCTAAACCAATGATCTAGTGGTAGGAAAACCCTGTTGTTTGCATAAATAAATTTATGTAGATATTTAGAATACCGCCCTTGAAATTGTTCTACACATCTTGGACATGCAAATATCCCCTTTGTTTGAAGCCCTGCAATTCAATAAGTAATGTTAATAACATAAAAAAAAAAGTATAAAACTAAGTATGAAAGTTGGGATGAAAATAAATTATGAGTGTAAATACGTAAATATTTTATCTTACCAGAACAAACACCAAGTCCTAGGAAATCATGAATAGTACAACATACCACACCATACAACATGAAGGACCTATTTGATGGAGGATGTGATATTTCATACATTCTTATGCCTTTCCATAGTAGTTGCATCTCATCAATAAAAGGCGCAAGATAAACATCCATGTTTTTAACTTGATGTTTTCCCAGAACAATGAGAGTCAACATAAGGTGCTCCTTTCTAACACTCATCCATGGGTGAATATTGTATACTATCAATCCGACTGGCCAAACACTATAATTTGAGCTCAGGAAAGAGAATGTGCACACTCCATCAATTGCAAGACCAAACTTGATACTACGGGGTTCATTTTTGAATTTTCTTGGCCATTTTTCCTCTATGTGTTTCATTGCTTTGGATTCATCCAAAATTCACATGAGTCCATATTTACTCATGTTCTTTGCATGCCAGTCCATCAATTGTGCTAGTGAATTGCAATGAAACATTCGTTGAAGTCTAGGTATAATTAGCATGTGACGTAAAACCTTCTTTGGAACTGTAGGACCTTGTACATGTGTACGATATCTCTTCTCTTTGCATACAGGGCATTCTACGTTGTTTTGATATTCATCTTTGTATAAAATGAAATCATTTTTACATGAATGAATTTTCTTATATTCAATCCCCAACTCAACCAAAAATAGACGCACCTCTCTACAAGTTGATGGCAACACATTCTCTTCAGGGAATATTTTAGTTTTTAGTGCCTTGTAAGATTGCTAGAGATTAAATCAATTGAATGCTTGATTTATGATGAACATGTTTGATATTTCAATCTATACTAGGACTGTCTATATACAATATATGGTTTTAAAATCCCCTTAAAGAAATATAAACAAAGTTGATGAATGTTTACAAATTATGTACACCAATTGACAATGCAAAGTAAGAAATAAATTTCAACTAACTTTAGTAGGGTAGTGAATCCTTTGTCTGACCAACCGAATAGTGACTTGATTTCTAATAATATTAATGTGCATGCCAGTTTTGAGGTTCTACTTGCACCCGATTTGAACACGGGTGTCTTCGCTGCTTGCTTGATGGAGTCTTTGATGTTGTTATCATCAACATTCCGTTGGTGGTAATTAACCCTATTATCATTTTTACTGTCAACCATATCATAATTATTCTTATCATTGTTTCCATCCCAAAAGAAACCTATAAGTATTTCATTCAATCCTTCTTCATGCACTACATTTTCACTATCATGATCATCATCATTAAGTCTAGGTGGCATGTCATCAGTGTATGCGATTCTCATCGGATCTTCAAATTTCTTAGGTGGTAGTGTTCTCTTCAATCTTGCTCTTCTCGCCTTAGTGTTGTTTAAAGGATGGTTTGGATCATCTCATCCAAATATTAATAACCCAGTTCAATCTTGGGTATTAGTATGTGTTTCATCAAAATCTTCTATCTATCAACAAACACAATCATTATTTAATGTTTGGAAACAATTGGATAGATCATAAATATATCAATTTCAAAGAAATATAATCAAATATGGATTAAAAAATATAAATATAAATTATATGAACATATATACATCAATTGAATAATGGAACATTATTTTATAGACTACCTTTTTTAGACAATCATTTAAATAAAACATAATTTTGACAACATAGCTTATAAAACATCAGTCCACACTCATTTATTATTCTTTTCTTTTAATCAATTGTATGAGGCACACTATCGACTAGAAGATCATTATAAATGTAATGTCTGTACAATCGCTCGATTGAATTGTGTCGTTCCACGACATACAAAACATCCACAAACAACGATTTTCTCAAAGTATTCATCCCATGTACTATAGTCCTGACCTACCTCTTCTTCAATGCAATCATTTTTTGTGTCTGTAGTATCCATTGTCATATCCTCTTCCACCCACTGTCATTTATGTGATTTAACAGTTTTAGGTCCATGTCCACGTACATATCTTCTTCTTTTGCTAGTTGAACTCTTGGGCTCTACATTTGCTCCAATCTCCATCTAAAATAATAAAAAAAATGCATTAATTTATGTCAAGATTGGATAATACATTATAAATTTCAATAATACTGTGAAATAGATGGATGTATCACAAAATGCCATCATATGATTTTTTCCTAAGTTAAGTCAAAATTGGAGTACCTGATGTCTCACTTCATTTTTTGTGTCCTCATTTGATATGACACGATTTGTTGCCATGGCCTCGTCTTTCCCCTATAATACACAACATAGTAAATAATGTTTAGTACACCAATTATATCATTTCAACGAGTATTCTATCCAACACAAAACCTCACTTTAGTCATATATTTGACATATTGAAATCTCCTCTATGTTGTAGCATTTTTGAATTCATAAACACCTTCCTCCTTTGGTTGAGGTTGCTTTCTCTTCTTACCTCTATTGTATCTGCAAATTCTATTGTCTCATCTATTTCCACCCACTTTCCTCTCAATGATTTAGTATTTCTACGTCGTCCACGTCCTCTCTCCATGGCCTCCTCTGTGAATAAAAATTTTTCCACATAAGAATTCACTGCACTACCACCAAGAAGGAAGAAGCAACTTGTGAGACCATGGTAAAAACTGCTCTACCGCACCCAGCTAATGAAGGAGTCGTGCGACAGTGGTGGTCACCACACTACCGAATGCCTTTTGGTAGAAGACTTGTGGGACTCACTACAACACTACCAAGAACAAAAGGAAGACTTGTGTGCTGTCACAGAAGCTTTCACCACACTACCACTGAGAAGGATGAAGCACCTTGTGGGACAATGGTAAAAACCACTTTGTCGCACCGGGCTGATGAAGGAGCCACAAGACAGTGGTGGTCACAAAAATAAGGCAGGAGTTGGAATTATTTCCAACACTCCAGATCCTGTGATACACAACAATGAAAATAATCACTATACAACAATGATAAGTGCTCAATTAGGCGTACTTGGCACTGCCTTAGGCGCCCCAAATAGATTACATTAACGGCCAAAAGTCAGCGCTAAAGTTGATGTTAACTAACGCCAACTAGAGCGTCAACTATTGAATCAAAATAAAAAATTTAAAAATTTCCCACGTGAAGGAAGAAATCAAATGAAAAAAAAGGGAAAAATGCCATGTGAAGGAAGAGAGTAGGGTGCTACCACCAACTAATGAGAAATTAGATTTAGTTTGCGACACCATAGGTAAGGTTACAATTTTTTTTCTTGGTTGAATTCGTGATTATTTATTGCTCTTTTTTTTGCATTTGAATTCGTGAATGTTTACTAGTTTGTGGCCTAATTTGTCTAGGCAACCTCTAAATTGTCCCATCATTATAAGTTGTAAAACCTTTGAGAAACTAGCAAAAAAATTTACCCTACCCATTTGAGCTTTGGCTCAAAATGTTATAGCACAAAGCCAGGATCCCTTTGTATTCTTTCACTAACCTGGGTATCAAGGAAATAGTAAACTACTTGGAAAATATGGGAATTGGGTTGGTCACTACTGAGCAACTGCTGGAAATAAACGCAAAAATCACTTGGTTTTTCCCAATCGCGCCATAGTCACCGATGCCATGACAAATTCTTGCAAGATTGCATTATGAAATATTTTTCATGATAAGGTTATCAACACTAAGAAAACCCAACAAACATATTTGGCCTAGGTTATCAACACTAAGCAAACCCAATGAACATATTTGTCCACAAAAAAAAACTTTCATACCACAAACTGGACGAAAACTTTCATACCTGATAGTGTGTACTTCGTTTTCCTCCATAGACTGGACAAAAATAATTTTCCCTAGGTCGCCTCAAAATTTCAAGCAATAGAAGGAAGCGAGCATTGTCAGCAGACTCTGGCCACAATGAGGTAATTCATTATCACTTTATAGATTTGTAAATGTTTCCATTGTTTCTTTGAATTTTACTTTTTACATTTTTATTTTTAAATTTAAAAGAAGAAATATAATTTAAATATATATATAGGGACATGAGACTGACAAAGATAAAGAGGAATTGTAGTTTTTAGTTTTTTATTTCTAAATTTAAAAGAAGAAATATAATATAAATATATATATATAGGGACATGAGATTGACAAAGATAAAGAGGAATTGGCTTCCATATTAGGGGTAGAGGTAGTGAAAAATTTGGTTAATGTGGATTGGACAATGCTTGCCAGATACATAGAAAACCAATCTGGTAACACCCCTCAAACATTGCAAACAAATCAATTGTGTGAAAGGGAATCAATTGATTCCCCAACCAGTCCTAGATCAAGCAAAAGATCCAAGAGGAAATCAGTGACAGTAAACTCTAAGAATGTGGAACATGGAAGAGAGACTTCCAATGTCCCAGCCACTCTTGGGACACAAACTTCTTCCACCATGCCATGTTATCAATTTTGCATTGGTAGCTACAATACAAAGATAGAATACGAGGTGGTTTCGGGTGAAGTCTGAATGATGGATGTTGGGAAAACATTTGTGAATAGGTTGAAGGAATCATGCCTTCAACAGTTCAAAGATCATCTACATTTTCCATTCTCACAGATACCCATGCAACTGAAAAAAGTAGTTATCCATGACATGGAGACTGAATTTGGAACATGTTGGTCTATAAAGAAGATAAAGCTACAAATGTCTCAAAATTGCAAGAGATTTTGGTGCAACCAAACAAAGAAGATAAAAAAATCCCTCCTGAGCTAAGGCAGAAAAGAAGGCCAATTGATGTAAGTGTGAAAGTATGGAAAGAGCTTGTAAAAGCATATGAGAAGTCCAATGCACAGAGTAAGTCTAGTGAGGAGAGTACGTAGGTATTTTAATTTTCTCATAAGATTATATCAAATTTATTAAACGATATTTAAATTTTATTTGTGCATAGTGAAATTGAATTAGTATGTGTTTCAGGACAAGGCCTCGAAGGCTAGGCTTGAGAAACTTCGTGCCATGCATCGCAGTGGCCAGAAAGGTTTATAGGCCTTAATCTATACATTTGTAAGTATATTTAATATGTTAAAATTTAAATGATATATTTTTTTTATTTCCTTGGGAAAAGTAAATGATTGCATATTAATTAGTTTAACTAGTCCATGTGCCATGTTTTGACAGGAGGAGAAATATGGCTGCCATCTAAAGCAATTTGAAAAGAATATGTTACAAAACAAAAAGTGGAATGATTTTGTAATCTGGATGGAGAATGAGGTATCAATAGTTGAGTTTCAATAACTTAGTTGGATATTGTTGTGTTAATATGTAAATTTGCATCTATTGTGTTGAGTTCTTTATTGATGCGTAGGATGAGTAAATAGAGCTCAAATCTTATGATTACAAGATGACGGTTTATGTGCATGAATAAATAGTAGAAGGATGTAGATGAAATCAATTCATCTGAATTTATGCCTCTTGGTAGGGATTCCTCTTGAATCTCTTATCAAGTGCCCGAGACTTCCCTATAGCTTTTACCTTTCATTGTCAACTTTCCTGATCTTCACTGTCAGAATTCATCCCATGTTTTACCTTCCTCCTCTTCAGAATCTTCTTCTTCTTCTTTGTCCTCCTTTGAATCCACAAGAGATTCATCTTTTGAACCTTCCTCATCTGATTTTGATTCCTATTCTACATCAGAGGGTTTGTATCCTTGATCTGACTCTTCTGAATAATCAGAATAAGAATCACTAGCTTCCATATTCAAAAATTCCCAACCGCCATCTTCAATAAATTTATCTGGATCATCAGTAATAGTCTTGAAAATTGGCCACCAATTCAAGTTCATTTTTCTTTCATAATAATTTATATCCATGGAGTTCAACTATTCCTTGATGCCATCAAGCGAAGATTGAGGAATGGCGTACATGTGAAGTACATCCCGCTTGAATTCTTTGAAAAAAATAGCCATATCAAATGCATTTTTCCCAAGTCCTACTTTCTCAAGGTTAACAATTCTCAATCTCACTAATAGAAATTACTAAGAAAGGTAATTCCACCAACCCCATGAAATAGTTTACCGTAGGAATAATAAAAGTAGAAGCTTTGAAAGGAACTCCATGAAAACCAAGCTCTCTAAATGGTATATCAAACTCTAGTTCAAAATATTTTAGATGAGGATGCTCCCATAGCTCTCTTACTCGCTTAAAAAATCCTTGAAACTCTGAATTCTTAACATTCAAAAGATAATTGGAATGTCCTCAACACCTAGTAGAGCTATCCCAAAAAGCTAATTAAAAACACAAATGTGCTCCCGCGCACAATGGCCTAATGGCTAGTTGTCATAGAAGTCAAAATACCAAAGTAAAAACACTGATAGAGTTAACATATATGCATCATTTGCATAAAAAATTGAAATGCATAACAAACGTTAATCAATACATTGAATTTTGAGATGCGTTGAAATAATAAAAAAAACATGTTTTGGGGAAAATATCATCAGCGTGGGGGAAGAAAGCATTAACCCTAATAAAAGCATTTTTTGTTGTTCTTGATACACCATCTGTAATTTTTCCTTGGATGATAGTACTAAATTTCTATATGTTGTACCCCTTAAATGTCCTACATGTTACAAATATGGAATAACAATGCACAACTTTGTATTGAGTCCAAAGACCAAGGTATTCTGAATAAGGGTCAAGGATGCAGTCACTATTACACATATTGACAACCCAGAATAGTCATGTAAAGACAATTGTGTATGAAAACCATAATCAATCAAATTATGCACATTAAAATCTAAGTTTGAAAGCTTGCATTTCAGTCCATGCATCTAAGTCGTTGTTGAAGATTGAGGGTGTCAACAACAAAGCTAGAATAGATCTCCTTAAAACATAGCTAGTTTTAAAGTGTAGTATTTCCAAATTCAAATCCACTTCTCAGCTAAGGAAAGGAGGTAGGATTATCAGGTGCTACCTCAAACAAAGAAGGCCATAGAAAAAATTGAAATATAAGATCCAATATGTGAGACGACATAACTATAGACCATAGATAATCATAATTCTTGCAATTCACATATGCCTGTGATACAAACAAAAGGTGCTTACACATTGGCTGAATATATCCTCATCAAAATGAACAAAAACAAATTTCAAATTTGTAAGTAAACTCTGACAGTCAAGAAAAACATCCATAAAAATTGGAAGTAAACTTTGGTAGACATGTAGGTGAACTTAATTCATTTCACTTTATGCCTCTTGGCAAACATCAATATCTCCCATCCTAAATTTTGGACCACATCCATTACCTCCACATAAAACTGGACATCCTTGGTCTTGGTTCCCACACCATGATATGGTTATGCAAATGAAAATGAAGCAAAGTAATCATCTCCTTCTCCATTGGTTCGAAGAATGCATGCTTAATGTTTTGATACATGAAATCAGATCTCTCTTCTTCTCTCATGGTTGAATACTGAAATCCATTATGGTGGGCCTCCAAAGTTCCAGTCATCTTTCATCCTCTTCCACCAAATTTTGGCCTAATCCACACGTCTGCCAACCTAATTGGCTTTGTTTTTGAAAGTTGAAGTTTCTCCTGAGTCACCAGTGTAGCTCTCTCTAACTTTCCAGACTCTTTCATTGCTACATATCGTCTCTCGGATTTAATCATTTGTACCACATGGTTGATGTGCTTTGAATCCTTGCATCTAAAGGAAATTTCCTTAACATAAATATTGCTGGGGAATTTCAATGTTGCCATTATGGTTGGCATTAAAGCCGGTACCTACAACATTGAAAATTATCCTTATATAAGAATTACCTCCATCTTGTTGGCTTGTAACACTCTTGATGGTGGCTACATGAAATCTGATTCTAATTCCTCTTCTACATTAGAGGGTTCATACTTCATATCCTTGATCTGACTCTTCTAAATTATTAGAATCAGAATCACTAGCTTCCATATTCAAAAATTCCCAACCACCATCTTCAATAAATTTATCTGGATCATCAGTAATACTCTTGAAAATTGGTTGTTGGTTCGAGTTCATTTTGCTTTCATAATACTTTATATCCATGGAGTTCAACCATTCCTTGATGCCATCAAGTGAAGATTGAGGAATGGCGTCAATGCAGAGTACATCCCACATGAAGTCTTTGAAAACAATAGCCATTATATCAAATGCCTTGCCCAAGTCCTACTCTCTCAAGGTTAACAATCTCAATCTCACTAATAGTGATTACTAAGAAAGGTAATTCCACCAAATCTACCAAAAAATTTACCATAGGAACAATAAAAGTAGAGGCTTTGAAAGGAAATCCATGAAAGCCAAGCTCTCTAAATGGTATATCAAAGTCTAGTTCAAAATATTTTAGATGAGGCTTCTCCCATAGCTCTCTTACTCGCTTGAAAAATCCTTGAAACTCTGTATTGATTTTATTTTTCCAGTCCCTCTCTTGTTGTTCTTCCTCAATTTCATCAAGATCATACATTGACCTTCTTGCCCCTCCTAAATTTTGGACCACATTCATTACCTCCACATAAAACTGGACATTCTTGGTCTTCTTGGTTCCCACATTGTGATATGGTTATGAAATAAAGATGAAGCAAAGTAATCATCTCCTTCTTCATTGGCTAGAAGAATGCATGCTTAATGTTTTGATACATGATATCAACTCTCTCTTATGTTCTCATGGTTGAATACTAAAATCCATTATGGTGGGCCTCTAGAGTTCTAGTCATCTTTCTTCCTCTTCCACCAAATGCTGGCCTGATCCACAAGTCTGCCAGCCTAATTGGCTTTGTTTTTGAAAGTTGAAGTTTCTCCTGACTCACCAGTATTGGCTGTAACTTTTTTGAAATTTTATTATGGTATGTGCATTTTGATATGATGTAATATGATTATGGTTTCATCTCATATGTTGTAATATTAGATATATAACAAAAAAATAAATTATTACATGAAATAAATAATAAATTTTCATTTTAAATGTTTTTTTTTGTAGAACACGGGTCTTCCAGAAGATCAAGATGATCCTCAATGTGATATAGATCCACAAAATATTGGTTCTACTAGTACAAATCACATGGCAGAGGATGATGATGACGTAGATACGGAATACGCTGAGGCCGATGACAATGATGATGATGACGGTGGCGATGATAATGATGATCACGATGGTGATTATGATGATGAGATAGTTGGTGATAGTAACCAGTGACATTCATGATCATATAGACTGCATCATGGATCATTGTTGATATATCATTATGATGACTCTTTTCATGGTTACTATCATATGTATCATTTTCACGACCTATAGTACTATATTGTTGAGTTGTATCATATTGACATGTATCATTTTCACTATATCATTTGGACATGTATCATCTTGACTTGTAACAATTTGAGTTACATAATTTATCAATTTTATTTATATCATTTGTACATGTATCATTTTCACTTATGTCGACTATTGGACATGCATCATTTTGACATTTTTTTGATGTACTGGCATATTTGACTTTCACTTATTTTAGTTATATATGGTGATGATCTTATTAGTATTGACTTGTCAATTTATATATATTAAAAGTGGTCAATGATTTTTGGATGGATATTTATTAAGTATGATGATTTTAATTTACTGCTCAGGATGGATATTGTCAAAATAAATTAAATTATAGATGATGATCATGTTACAATAATTATATTGTTATTTAATCATATGAGTTAAATAATTAAATTACTTACTCTATAATCATATGAGTTATTTAAGAGGCACACTATATTTAACTAATTAAATTGAAATAAACATATTAAATTAATAAATGGAAGCAAAAAAAGAAGCATTTTTAGAAGAAAAAAAGGAAGCAACAATGGAAGCCAAACTAGAAGCAAACCAAAATAAATCTTGGAAGCAAAACCGAAAGCAAACCTGAAAGAAAAATTGGAAGCAAAGCTGGAAGAAAACCTAGAAATGAAACCGGAAGCAAACTTGGAAGCACAATTGGAAGCAAAACTGGAAGCAAAACTAAAAGCAAAACTGGAAGAAAAACTGGAAGCAAAATTGGAAGCAAAATTGGAAGCAAAACTAGAAGCAAACTTGGAAGCAAAACTAGAAGCAAACTTGGAAGCAAAACTAGAAGCAAAACCAAAAGCAAAACTAGAAGCAAAACTAGAAGCAAAACTAGAAGAAAAATTGGAAGAAAACTTGGAAGGAAAACCATAAGCAAAATAGGAAGCAAAAATGGAAGGAAAATCGGAAGAAAATCTGGAAGCAAACCTAGAAGCAAAATTGGAAGCAAAACTAGAAGCAAAACTAGAAGCAAAAATGGGAGTAGACATGGAAGAAAAACTAGAAGCCAAATTGGGCACCTATTTTGGCGTAATTTTTGACGTTGATTCCCAGTGCTATTTGGGGCACTAACAGGGGCGCTGTATTTTCCAACGCTACAATTGATGCTCAATCCGACGCTAAATCCGGTGGCAACATCGACGCAAAAATTGATGCCAAACTTACCATGCCTGTTTGCATTGGGTTGAGCGCCAAACAAATTGTTCAATTCATGAACTCAAATACACTAAAATCTAGTGCAAAAGTCAGTGCTAATTTCCTATTGTGCTATTGTGATACATGTGTTTTAAATTATAATAAGTAATGTTAAATTGGAAAACACTTTGCATTGTGGATTTTCTCATTCTACAGGTTGAAAGAAAAAGGCTAGAGAGCAGGGGGTGGAGTTGCAGGTGGGCAAGATGAAAAACCAATAGAATTGAGGTGAGGGGTTTGTAACAGATTGGGTTGTCAATTCTAAAGGGTTTTAAAACATTGTGTGGGTTGCAGATTTTAAAAAACCAATGTTTTGCAACCTAGAATTTTACACAACAGTATGAATGTCTTGAAAATATATTTTTATTTAGACCATAGAAATACAATGAAAGGCACCATTTTTTAAACACCCATTGTTTTCCAACAACCATTAACACTCTATATGATTGCAGGTTGGAAAACACAGGGGGATGTGAGTGCATGATTTATGAAACCTTCAACTCACACAATGTTGTAAAACCCTCTATGGATGCAACTAATCTCTCGATAAAATGCACCTATGTATATATAAAAATGCATAAAAACATACATAGAAACATACATAACATGATGGGACAGCGTAGCATTGCATTTTGTCTAGCGGTATGTTTTGTCAGGAGAATAGCTTCTCCCTCATGGGACACAACTAATCTCTGGACAAAACACACCTATGTACATACAAAAATGCATAAAAAACATACAAACATGATGGGACGATGTAGTGTAGGGCCTACCAAGACGGATGAAAAAAGTGACGAAACTGGCAGACGGGAAGAAACATCATGGTGAGGGAAGCGAGGAGATAACGACGTTGTCAAATCATTTCCCTGACTAACCAATTGGGTTGTTACATCTAGAGGGTTTTACAACACTCTGTGGGTTGCAGGTTTCTTAACACCTAATGTTCTCCAATTTCATTGCATTCTTACTATCTAATTCACAAAACTTTCTCAAGGCAATCACAAAACATATCAGGTGAAGGGTGAGTAACCAATTGGGTTGTTACTCGTAAAGGGTTTTGAAACATTATGTGGGTTGCAGATTTCATAAAACTGATGCTTTCCAACCTGGAATTTTACAAAACAATATGAATGTCTTCAAAATATTTTGTTAATTAAATAGTAGGAATGTAATTAAGGGCACCGTTTTATAAGCACCCAGTGTTTTCCAAAAAATATTAACAGTCAGTATGATTGTAGGTTGGAAAAAAATAGTGGGAGGTGAGTGCATGATTTATGAAACCTCCAACCCACACAATTTTGTAAAACCCTCTACACACTGAAGCCAAATAAAATCCCTTGTTTTTTCTACCACTTCGAATTATTCTATCATTTTTTCCTTGTGCGAGAAGCTATCCATGCACCATAGGTGAGAAGGTTAACATGACTAAGACATGCGTTTTAAATTGTAACAAGTATTGTTATTGGAAAACACTTTGTGTTATGATTTCTTTCATTCTACATGTTGAAAGTTGAAGGTTTGAGAGCACGGGGTGGAGTTGTAGGTCAGGGATATATAAGACTATCCAAATTCACTTGAGGGGTGAGTAACCAATTAGGTTGTTACTTGTAAAGGGTTTGAAAACATTATTTGGGTTGCAAGTTTGATAACACCTAGTGTTTTCGAACTTGCAATTACACATAGATAGTATGAATGTAATGAAAATGTTTTGGTTAATTACATAGTAAGAACCCAATTGGTTGGTCACACCTCAGTTGATTTTGGATACTTTTATGTATCCCCCACTGACAATTATATTAACATTATGAATGCATTCAAAAGTTTATTTTATTTAAACAGAAAGAATGTAATGAAAGAAACCTTTAAAATTTATCACAAGTCTTAGGTAGACTAAAAATTGTGTTTGAAATTCCTCTTATGATTGGAAAAATATATGCTTGCTTACAACAGACAGTGCAAAAAGATTTGGAACTTTAACTGTCCATAACACTTGCAATGTTTTAACATATTACAACTGACCATGGATGCATCGTTTGGCTGTGTGTATATTATGTGCATTTAATTTATGTTAATATTAAATATACTGGTAGGAAATTCCACTTGAAGTATTATTGTTTATGGTAGCTTATTTATAAATGAAAGAAAAAGGTTGACATTTAAATCGTTTGATCTCGACAATTTTTAATATAGTCATCAATGGTATTCAATAGAGTATAGCAATAAATATTTTGTATATATATATGTGGGAAACTATTTTTCTCATCATGGATACTTCCAAATGAATAATGGTATTAAATATTATTTGTAACAGTAAAAATGGCATTTCACTATCTTCATCCGATTGCAACAAAAAAATGCTTACATTATTTGCAATGTTGGAAAACACATTGTCCCCTATCAGTTATTTCCTTGTGAAAAGTTTTTGTTTCCTACGCACCAAGAATGTAATGAAGTCCATAACACTTGCAACTTTTTTACATATTGCAGCCAACCGCAGATGTGTACTTTAAAAGGGAAAGCTCTTTGTATAGTGAAAAATGTTGTTGAGGTGGTCAACACACCTAATAGGGTGTGTATTAGCACATATCCTTTGGGATGGGCACGTTTGACAGACGTACAACTAAGATCTACCTCTGTAGAACCTTTTCAACCTCTTGATTAATTTGAATATGTGACAAACAGTTATGATCACTTCATAGTCAGAATGCTTTACAATTTCATTTAGAAAATTTCATTTTTGTTACAAATATGTTGATTTTGACAATATATTATTCCTTTGATTCAGGTCACCCTCAGCACCCTCTTCCTCTTCAGTCATGGAAAACAACATGAGAATGATCGATTCTCATTGGAAAGGTTGTACGAAGGAGGTCCCATCATTTTAGGAGAATTTTGAGGAAGTGACGTGTTTGGTAATTGATTGCGAACTTCCAATTACTCTTTCCTTCCAATCCATCAGTCAAAATATTTTACAATTTGATTTAGAAATTTTATTTCTATTACAAATATGTTGATTTTGATTGTATATTGTTCCTTTGATTTAGGTTGAGAATCGAGGAGACTATCACGCTAATTCCATAGTTGACAATAAGGAGGAAGAGGCTACAAAGGGCGACCCTAAGGATGAGGAGGGTGTGAATGAAGCACGGGGTGATGTGGAGGATGGGAAGGTAGATATAATAACTCAAGTAGCCTTTTGATTGGTTGTGTGTATATAATTTGTGCATTCTATATATTTTAATATAAAATATACTTGTAGGAAATTTCACATGAAGTCTTACTTTTTATGGTATCTTGGTTGTTGATGTCACATTATTTGTAGTGTTGGAAAACACACTGTCCCCTATCTATTATTTTCTTGTGAATTTTTTTTATTTCCTATGCACCAAGAATGTAATGAAGTCCACCTTCAAAATTCTGGAATAACTCCTTGGTAGGGTAAAAATGGCATTTGACTATCTTCATTTTATTGTAGCAAAAAAATGCTCGCATTATTTGCTATGTTGAAAAACACATTGTCCCCTATTAGTTATTTCCTTATGATGTGTTTTTCTTTCCCACACACCAATAATGTAATGAACTACACCTTAAAATTTTGGAACAACTCTTTGGTACAGTAAAAAAGGAATTTCACTATCTTCATCTGATTGCAACAAAAAAATGTTCACATTATTTATAGTGTTGGAAAACACACTTTCCTTGGTTCCTTCAATGGAAGAAAGTGGAAGAGAGGGTAATTTTGAAATTTTCTTTTGAACGTTTATTTTCATATTTTGAATGAACTGGTTGCATGCATTTAAATTTGATGTGACATTAACATTCTTGAAATTATAGGGCAAGGATGAACAAGGAACTGGTGGGTGTGAGCAAGCTAGTGTCCATTTGGGATAGGAAAATGTTCCTCAGTTGGGCAGCAAAGATTTGATTCTCTTTTTATGCACTTAGATCTTATTTTTCCTTTTCCTTATCATCTATTTCCAATACATCAATGTACTAGGATGAGGCACATTTTCAAGTCCGAATTGGACACCAACTTGCAAATTTCTTAATTTCCTTCAATTTCTAGAAAAGAAGCGATAAAATTAGGCCTTGACCTCATTGGCGACGTTTCTTGGTCCATCTAATTTTTTCTTTTCCTTCTTATCTATTTCCAATTATATTTTTCCTCCATAGGTACATATAAATTATTTCATTTCGTATATATAAATTTGTTATGAAAGTTGTCTGCATTTTCATATAAGACTTTCATCTCTCCCCCCAATTGATTCTCTTTCCTGCACTTAGATCTGATTTTTCCTTTTCCTTATATTCATACATTAACAGTTGAGCATATTCATTTATATTGATGGGTTTGTTATAGGCTGAAGGTGTTGAAAGTGAAATGGTCGAAACAGAGGCTTCCTAGAACCCTCTTGTTACATGTACAACATCAAGGATCCATGCAAGTGGAATCACTCGACCGTCAGTGCCAAGGACCCAAAGAAGCCTATAAGATTTTATTTGAGAGTCTCCTCAATTGCACATAAAAGGAAATATAGGAGAGGATGAGAGAGGCTGAGAATAGTCATTTTGCATTCGGTCTTTTATCATGTAATTATTGAACAATTATGGTGTGCAATTACATTATTTTTTGGTATGTTTGAAGACTATGATCTTTTGCCAATAGTGGCATGGTGTGATTGTTAAGTTGTATTGTTAATATTTCCATCAAAGTTCGAATCCTATTAGGGTGTGATTTTTGACAATTTATATTGGGGATGAGGTCCCCCATTTGTGACCTCACCAGTTCATAGCTCCGGGTCAAAATTGTTTACCCCTCTTAATTAAAAAATGATAAGACTATGTTCTTGCAAATTTTATATAACACTTTTTTTTCTATGTACCAATTTCATTATAAACAATGTCAAATTCCATCAAATAATGGTAGGCAATGCCACCTCAAGTATTATTATTTATGTCGACTTAATTACAAATGTAACCACATGCAATGAGCACTTTTTGTTCTGTAAACTGTAAAAAAATGATATATTGATGTTCACCTTCACATTTTATAGCAACCATTAGTTTTAGTAAAAAATTATTTCAATATCTTCATATGTTTGGAACAAAAAATGCACAAAATATTTGGAGGTTGAAAAACATAGTGGGTTGTGACTCACTTCTCAATTCTTATTTAATGAGCACTTTTTGTTATGCAGAGTGTGACAAAACAATGTATTGAAGTTCACCTTCATATTTTATAACAACCCTTAGTTTGAGAAAACATTCCATTTCAATATCTTCATACATTTAGAACATAAATGCACAAAATAGTTACACAATGGAAAGAATCACTTCTCAATTCTTGTTCAATGAGCTCTTTATGTTCTCTAGAGTGTAACAAAATAATGTATTGAAGTTAAACTTCATATTTTATAACAACCCTTAGTTTGAGAAAACATTCCATTTCAATATCTTCACATGTTTGGAACAAAAAATGCACAAAATAGTTGTAGGATGGAAAACACAGTGGGTTGTGACTCACTTCTCAATTCTTGTTCGATGAGCACATCCTATTATGTAGATTGTAAAAAAAAAATGTATTTAAATTCACCTTCATATTTTATAACAACCCCTATTTTGAGAAAACATTCTATTTCAATATCTTCATATGTTCGGAATAAAAAATGCACAAAATAGTTGTAGCATGGAAAACATAGTGGGTTATGATCCACTTCTCAATTCTTGTTCAATGGGCACTTTTTGTTTTGTAGACTATAACAAAATAATTTATTCAAGGTCACCTTCATATTTTATAACAACCCTTAGTTTGAGCAAACATTCCATTTCAATACCTTCATATGTTTGGAACAAAAAATGCACAAAATAGTTACAAGATGAAAAACATAGTGGGTTGTGACTCATTTCTCAATTCTTGTTCAATGAGCACTTTCTATTATGTAGAATTTATCAAAACAATGTATTCAAGTTCAAATTCATATTTTATAACAACCCTTAGTTTGAGCAAATATTTCCATCTCAATATCTTCATATGTTTGGAACAAAAAATGTACAAAATGGTTGTAGGATGGAAAACATAGTGGGTTGTGACTCACTTCTCAATTCATGTTCAATGAGCACTTTATATTTTGTAGACTATAACAAAATAATGTATTCAATTTCACCTTCATATTTTATATCAACCCTTATTTTGAGTAAACATTGCATTTGAATATCTTCATACATTTGGAACAAAAAAAACACATAATAGTTACAGGTTGGAAAACATAGTGGGTTGTGACTCACTTCTCAATTCTTGTTGAATGCTCAAGGGTGTATAGTTCGGGGTGGAGTTTCAAACATATGAAGGTAAAAAAATGCACTAAATAATTGTAGGTTGGAAAACATAGTGTGGGATGTTAGTAGATGCTTTTATGAAACCTGCACAAATTCTAAACATCTCCTCATTTATTCAATATGATGGAAGTTGACAAACTTCACCCTTCTCCCAGTACGAGGGCCATGGTATAAAATCCTAGCTATCTCTCTTATTCATATGTAAAGCATTACCTTTCATATGTTAATTCCAACATTTTGCAAATATCAATATTTAAAATGAAACTATAATCCTACATTTCATTTTGAAGGGCAACAAGTGTATTGTGATGTTCATATTTTGTTAACACTTTGAGCTTACACATTTGTAGCCTTTTTCCAACTCTAGCAACCAATTTAGTCAATGTATGGTGCAAATTTTTGTGATGTCTATTTTCAAATAGAGAAAGATCATAGGACTTCAGGTGTAGGCGAGATTTCAAATGTGAAAGCCTCTTTTCCAATGGCAACCATGTTGCAATTTTTTCTTCAATCCTTGCTAGCATGTTTTGATGAATAACATGTTGAGACTCTGTCTTAGACAATGCATGAAGGTACCAAGTAACAATTCAACTCCTTGCCTATGACTTCCACCAATAAGAAGAATACTTGGTTGAAAAATTTCCCCTTCAAGAGTTACAGTTGGAGATCGCATATCTCTATGACAAGGAATATTCTTTGCAACATCTAAATTGTTGCAAACTCATGAATTATGAAATACAAATTTCATAGCTGGTTCAATTTCATGTTCATATGCAACAAGAGATAGTGCCAGGCTTGTGTTTCCATTTCTCACCAATTTGGCTATTGATTGTTGAGTTGTTGATGAAATGGTATGGGCTTGGATTTTGTTTAAAGGGATAATCGTTATTCTTCTATGTAGATGTCCTATTTGAAGTGGAATATTTCCTATATGTTTCATATCCACTATCGCATTACACAAATTTCCTCCTCCACCAACCTCCAATGCAACTATTGTTGTGACATATTTAACTTTTATAAGTTGTGCAATAGAACCTTTGACTTTTTACCTATCAAAATTCTTTTCAGTACCGTTATAGGTAAATTGAAAATTTCCTAATCAAGCCTCGAGGAGCCTGATATCATCCTTCTACTTGGGAACTACATTAGATTCTTGGAAACACTCATTTTCTGATGTCTCCATGTGCCCTTCTTCATGGGAAAAATCTTCCATTGTTATCTTTATTTTCTCAAATTCTTATCTTTTAGATTGAAGCTCTCTCTGAATAGCATTAAGCTCCTCTTCTTTGTACCATGGCAACTTCTTGTCTTTTAATTGATTTTCTATTTGGTTAATTTTAGTCTTTGGTTGTTTTTCTCCACTTCCAACACTTGCAACTATTTATTGTGCATCTACAAATTGATCATCGGTATGTTTTTCCTCATCAACACTGCTCTTACCTCTTAACACCCCCTACTATCCCTTTTCATGATCTTCTAACTTCTTTTTCATATCTTTTGCTTCAAGCTTAAGATAAGTTGCTCCCTCATCAACCCTTAGGACAACAACATCCCTTTCTTGGATAGAGTTTGAAATTGCTTGAATACATTTATGTGCCTTTGCAGATACTTTAAGGTGAGTTTTTGTAGTGTCTTTATCATTAGAGTATTTAGATGTTTCTTTTGACAAGCTCATTATAGAACTTTTCTACTTTTTCAGATAAGACTTTCATGCCTCCACTGAACTAATTCTCTTTTTATGCACTTAGATCTGGTTTTGCCTTTTCCTTATCATCCATTTCCAATTGTATTTTTTCCATGGAATTTCTAACTTCAAGAATGCTTGGATTCATTTGTTCAACTCCACTTATAACATCATCTCTCTCTTTCTTTTCTTGCACACATTCATATGCAATATAAAACCTTTCGAGTTAATCAACTTCTCATGAGCAAGAAGAACCTCTTCAGTCAATATATTATCTATCTCATTCACTTTGGTATGCTTCTTCCCAAGTGTTTTTAGAGAAGATTCTTTTTTCATTACATACTTTCTAGTAATTCCTCTTATTTTTTATTGCTAGCATCTCATAGAATTCTCATAACAAAATATTTTGGGGTTTTTGTCTGATTTGTTGCAAGCAAAGGGATAGAGTTTTGAATTTATTGAATACTTTTATGTACCTTTGCAAATACTTTTTTCCCAACTTAGAGAGTGTATTTATGATTACATAATTCATATTTTTTAGATAAGACTTCCACGTCTCCACCTAAATGATTCTCTTTTTCTGCACTTAGATCTGGTTTTACAACAATAAGTGGGTTGTAGTTTTTATAACACGCAGTGTTTGCTAATCTATAGTTTTAGAAAATAGTATTCATGTAACTAAGAAATTTTGTTTTCATAAATACATTGTTATATTTATTTATTTTTTGAAGTAGTGGATGAAACAGTAGATGCAAGTAAAAAATAGTAATACAATATACAATTCAAAGTTGTTATCTTTCATTGAACATCAGTCTTTCAAAACAATAATACAAAATACAATTCAAAGTTGTTATCTTTCATTGAACATTAGTCTTTGCAAACATCTAATGGATCTTAATTAGATTTTGTATTTTCATTTTTGGCCTGATCCAAACAATGGGGTCATCCTAAGCCAAGATTCAGAATAAGCTTTTGATCTCTTATTAGTATTGGAACAGGGTGGTCTATTATCCCTTTAAACAAAATCCTACATAGAAGAGTAACGATTATCCCTTTAAACAAAATCCAAGCCCATACCAGTTCATCAACAACTCAACAACCAGTAGCCAATTGGTGAGCAATGGATATGCAAGGCTAGCACTATTTCTTGTTGTATATGAAGATGAAATTAAAGAATCTATGCAATTTTTATTTCGTAGTTCATGATTTTGCAACAATTCAAATGTTGCAAAAGAGATTCCTTGTCGTAGAGATATGCGATCTCTAACTGTAACTCTTGAAGGGGAAATTTTTCAGCCAAGTGGTCTTCTTATTGGTGGAAGTCACAAGTGAGGAAGTGAATTTTTAAGGCTCCTTCATGCATTATTTGAGGCAGAGTCTCAACGTGTTATTCATCAAAATATGCTAGCAAGAATTGAAGCCAAAATTGCAACATGGTTACCATTAGAAAAGAGGCTTTCACATTTGAGATCTCACCTACACCTGAATTCCTATGATCTTTCTCTTTTTCAAAATAGACATCACAAAAATGAGCACCATACATTGACTAAATTGGTTTCTATAGTGGAAAAAAGTATAGAATTGTGCAAGCTTGAAGCATTAACAAAAGATGAACATCATAATATACTTGTTCCTCAACTTGTTTCCCTTCAAAAGGCAATGGAAGATTACAGATTCATTTTAGAAATTAATATTTTAAAAATGTTGGAATTAAAATATGAAAGGTAATTTACATAAGAATAAGAGAGTAGTAGTTAGGATTTTATACCATGGACCTTGTATTGGGAGAAGGGAGAAGTGTAACAACTTACATCTTATTGAATAAATGAGGAGATGTTTAGAATCTGTGCAGGTTTCATAAAAGAATCTATTGACATCCCACATTGTGATTCCCAACTTGAAATTATTTAGTACATTTTTTTCACCATCATATGACGAAATTGAAACCCAAAATTTAGTCCACCCAAGAGTTATAAATTTTTTAGGTGCCTTTCATTAAATTCTTAATGTCTAAAAAACACAATATTTTCATTACAACCATACTCTCTATGTATAATTGGATGTTGAAAAAAATTGTGTGCTATACAACCTACAACCCACATACTCTTGCATAACCATCTACACAAAACAAAACAATTAGTTAGTCTTCCCTCACATCCATCTAGTTACTTTTATGTGTCCCTCACACTGCAACTCCACCCCAAACTCTACACCCTTGAGCATTCAACAAGAATTGAGAAGTGAGTCACAACCCACTATTTTTTCCAACCTACAACTATTATGTGCATTTTGTGTTCCAAACATATGGAGATATTCAAATGCAATGTTTACTCAAACTAAGGTTTGTTATAAAATATGAAGGTGAATTTCAATACATTATTTTGTTACAGTCTATAGAATAGAAACTACTCATTGAATAGGAATTGAGAAGTGAGTCACAACCCATTATGTTTTCCACCATGCAACTATTTTTTTCTTTTTCTATTCCAACCATATGAAGATATTGAAATTAATATTTTATCAAACTAATGGTTGTTATAAAATATGAAGGTGAACTTTAATACATTATTACAGTGTATAGAACAGAAAGTGCTCATTGTAGAAAGTTGTTTCATTGTCATACAAATTATTTGTGTTTGTGCATTTATCAAACATCCAAAGATACCATTGAGGACCATATTTTATTAGAATGTATATATTCTTGGAGGTGTGTATGATCTTTCATGTGTGAATGTGTATTCAAGATCTAACTCTTTATTAAGCAAGAAAAACCATAAACCTACCTAAAACCATGGATAGAGATGAGCCTAACATATCCTCCATATTCCATCTCATACCTCAAGATCTTTCTTAATTTATCCTTGCCAACTACTTTAACAATCACATAGAATCCATGATCTGTGTCATGTAAGTAGATTCCCAGAGATCCTAAACACCATCCAAGGCACCATTGAAAATTTTACCCAAATCATGTCACCCTCCATGTCATCCTTTTCCTTCATTGACAAGGAAAACCAAAATGTCTTCCATGTTCAACCAAAACCCATCCATCCTATTTCACCAAAGGAACACCAAAAGTCGCCCTTTAAGGAATACAAGAATCGATGCAAAATCCTATTTCACAAAATGTTAGCCCTAGTCTTCTAGTTCCACCCACTTTCACCTCATCCATCTCATGTTTATCCACATCATCCATTTCATGTTTTTCCACCTTCATAGTACCTATACAAAGTCAACCATTTCACTCATTTTACCCCATTGATCCAAATCATGACCTTATATATCCCCCTTTATGTGAAGATTAAAGTACTCCCTATCATGATCCTAGTCCATTTCATGCTTCCATTCCCTGTCATGACGCCATACCATCTCATGATCCAAGTCTCTCAACTCCATACCATAATCCTAGTCCATAAATTCATTCAATAAAGCTTTCCATCCATTCAAGAAATTCAAGACCCCCAAGCTATAAGCATTTCCCTCACATCTCATGATAATCCTAATATTTCACAAGATCCCATTCATGAATGACAAACAAATAATCTTGGTTCATCCACCTTTATAAAAGCTGCATTTCTCCTATAATACCACACGCCTTCATGGGCAAGGTTTACTTGAACACACTAATATTAAAACACATCTAAATTCAAAACCAAAAGGCCTCCCTTTAGATCAATACATCCACCTCCTCCATCATCTTTACCATCTATTGTTGGACCTTATCCATCAACCCTTCCATCCATCTTGGGCCCATATGTTCCTAATGCATATCCTTACATGCCCTTTCAAGAACAACAAAGGCACATACCCTTTGATTCATTCCATTACCTTCCACTTGAAATTCCTCTTTTTTCATATAATCCTTCTATGGCCTCTCCAAGCAATTGTGATACCAAACAAGAAATGCATAAATCGAAGAATCCACAAAAACCTAAATATCATCATGTATCGCTAAAAAGACATGCCAAAATAAAGAAAAATATGCTCCAAAATCAAAATAAAAACATTTCCAAGAAAATTCTAAATCCAATTAATAAAAATTCAATAGGATATAAAGGAAAATCAAAAGAGAAAACAATGTGGGTTCCAAAGAAAGCAAAAGAATCCAAGCATTCAAATAAAAAATCCAAATTGGTATCCAGACTTGCTAATCCAAAATACTCAATTATTCCACCATCATCTAATCCTCCATCTAATTGTATTCCATCTTATAATCCAATCATAAGTCTTTCCTCATCCTCCAAAATTTATTTTGGGTCCTGATATGCCCAATTTTATTATCCCAACCTCATCTCAATCCTTCAACCTTAAACACCACCCTTAAAGGTGTGTTCCAATATTTTTATTTCCCACATTCCCTCATAATGACTCTATTCCATACTTCCATCCAACCTCCATCCCTCATTACATACCTTATCCAATTATTTGCATGAATCCTTTGCCAATTTTTCGTACCAACATCTTTGAGTGGGAACATGTTAGCCGTGGTCTATAAGAAACATTTAGTCAATGGGGTACTATCTTCTGTAAAGAGACACTCGATTCCTCCATTCATATTCATACACCTTCATCATCTTCCATTTCAATGAGCTTCCATTTCCATGACCATTCATATTTGTTCGTATCCACTAGCTTTCACATCCATCCATGTACCCTTGCTTGTACACTTGGGTGAAAGAATTTTCCATTCATACGATACATTATTGATTATCCTATTTTTACTTAGCCATCATATTCCTTCATTTATATTCCATGCTATCCACTTTATCCATCCACCTTCCTTTGATTTTTCATAAAGTATTGGGGCAAAATAACAAGAAAAAGTATCTAATGCATGCTTTATACCATGTGTGTCTTCCATCATCCATATGACTTGTCCTTCATCTCATGTTTCCTTTCATATCCATTTATCTTCCATATCCATGTCATGTCGTTATCACTTTTCATACTTATCCCTTGTCATACCTCTTAGCATGAGGACATGTTATTACTTTGACATGTGATCTTTGGAGTCCTCCATATATAGGTCCTCTCTTTATCCTTTGTATAAGACCAAACATTTCAGGTTCCCTCCAACCATAGAATTCCATATATTGATCCATCTATCTTCATCCTCTATATAGGGTGTATCCTTACATGTTCTATCATTAACCCATAACATTGATCCATATCCATCCATATCTCCTTTGATTTTCAGCTCAAGACTAAGGAATAAGATATTGTTTATCATTATCATTTAAATTTTTATTTATCATTTCATTATCATTGTTATGAGAAACATATTTAAACAAAGCATAAACTCTTTAACATTATGAAACATTGGGCTTTAGTGAGTCACAACCCATTATGTTTTCCATTTTGCAACTATTTTGTGCATTGGTCCTTATCATATGCATTAGCATTTGTATTTTTCATTATCATGATCTTGCATATTTATCATTATCATTTTGCATACATGACAACTTGTTCTTTATCTTAAGTCTTATCTCTTTCCTTCATCATTATCCTTATCTTTTTATATCTTTTCTTTTCTTGTAACATTTTGAGGAAGCTTGAGAATCTCTACGCATTGTTGTGTACAAAGGAGAGTGAGGAGTGGAGCATGAGTATTTCTTGTGTGTGTGTATCGAGTCAATTTGTTCGATGATGATTACAAAAATCATAACCAATAACAAAGAGGGATTCATTCCACTCTATGATGAAACACATGATGACTTCATAGCCTTTCCATTCCATTCATTTCCGTATATAGCCTTTCATATCCTTTCCTCCCTTATCAAATACATTTCATAAGCCATTTATATGCTTTGCTTGCAACTAATCAATGTGTTTCCTTCCTTTCTTCTTTGCATCCAACTACACCATTCATATTTATAAATCTTTCATATCATTTTATATCTACAACTCAAAAATAATTACTTCATAGCCTTTCCATTCAATTCATTTCCATATCTGGACAACCTTTTATATCCTTTCCCCCCATATTGTTCATAGATTTCATAAGCCATTTATATGCTTTGCTAGCATCTAATCAGTGCATCACTTTCCTTTCTTCTTTGTATCCACCTAGGTCATTTATATTTCTAAATATTGCATATCATTATCTATCTACAACTCAAACATACCTTCATCTATCATATCAATATTGACACTATATCATATCAAGATCAAGATCAAGGAAAGATCAAGGTTATGCAATCAAATTCTAAGGGCAACAACCATATCAAGATTCAATGTTCAAGGTGAGTTTGTTTCATTTAATGAATTCATTATGTTCTAGCTCTTAGACACAATTGAGTTTTACAATTCATGTTTAAAGATCTAAAGTGTTAACATGTTCATAAATAAGTCTGAAATATGTGTCTTCTTGCTTGAAAAGTGTTACAAAAGTGTTCTCAATTGTTGTGACTGACAAAAGTATGAGTTACAATGTTGTTTTCTACTTGTAACAACTAAAAAATATGAAAGATCTAAGTTAAAATTCTAGCTTGGGGGTCCTATATCTAATCCCAACCATAGGAGAGCTTATAGGAAGTATTTTTGACTAAGTTACAAGGTTGAAAATTAGGCGAACCTCCTTTGCATGCCAAAGAAGCTTCCTTATTTGACTTAGTCTCTTTGACTAGTTGAAATGTGCTCTAGTTGGTGATGAGGCTTCTAGATTTGTGGAAGAAGTTTAATTTCCCCTAGATGCTTGTACATTTCCCTTAGAAAGCTCAAATTTCTCATTGATGTCCCAGCTACTACCAAACTACCTTGACTGTTCCATAATCCGCTCCTACATGCTTTCCAAATGCGCTTAATTGATCATTATTTTTTAAAATTGTTGGCACATGATAATGGAGCATGTTTCCTATATTTCTCATCCATATGGCATAGAGAAATCCTTATATTTATTATCATTCTCCATTTGTTAGCTATAGGTTGCTACCCAAACCTTCATAGAATTTTTTTTATTGTGATTAGGTCTATAGAGCACTTTTAAAAATTCTCATCCCTTGTTCAAGGTCTTAGGGCTTACATATAAGTCATATCTTCTCACTGTCAAGACACCTTAATTTCCACCAACAATGACTATCTACCTTGCCTATTGGAAGGTTAGCAATTGTATTCTTGACATGATTAACACCTTCACAACTTATTGGTCATTAACTTTCAGATTCTACCATATTTGGACATTTCCTTGAACTGTCTTCAAATCTGAGGTATGACTACAACCCTTTATGGAATTCCATCAAACAAACCACATGCCTTATGTATACTTCAACATTTTTCATACATGTCTACTAGGGAACTTGTAAATGCAACCTTTGATAAAATTCCATTTTATATAATGCTTTGATGGATGTTCATGCCCCTTTAACTATCACATGTCTCTGTATTATGACTGCTCATCCCCATTTCATTTTCCCTAAGGTTTTTTATCATATAAAAAACCTCTTTATATGCATCATGATACTATCCTTCTCAAAACCATTATTTTATATTCGTGTTGTAGTGTTCCTCTATCTCCTTCCTTCTTTATAATTTATCATTTCACTCTTGAACATTGGCATACCTATTGATCCAAAATATTATGTCATATCAGGCCTTTGCATTGATTCTTATTTGGCTTTCAACACTGCCCATGACATGTTATCTTTGATAGTTGAATGATTATCCCTGATCATGGCAGTTATCCTTTTGGAATGACTATCACATGCTTACATTTAATTTTCTCTTTTTTGTCCTTGAGAATAGTGAATGTCATGTTGATTTTGAGAGCCAACCATTTTGATTTTTTCATCTTTTAACTATTCTTTGAAAACCTCACCTAATTCCTTATCAAACTCTACCATAGCTTCCTTTGTAGGGACTTTCAACATCATTATTTGACCATTGCTGCTAGTATTATAGAAAAACTACATTTTCAACAGTCATATGACACCATTATCATAGGTCTGACTTTCCATTTTCATACTTTGATATTGCATAGTCATTTACTCTTTTCATCCCATTGACCATAAACCTTTGATGATGAAGAATGCTTCTCATGACTGTCCTTAAGGTTGCTACTCCATCAAGCATTTTTTTTGTTATGTTCACCTTCAAGATAATATTGTCCTTGACTTTATTGTCTAATAATTTTTTTTGCTTTTGACCACCATAATGAATTTCATTGATAGGACTACCCTAGGAAGCAAGGCATGTCCTCTTTTCATGGTTGTCATCATAAGGGTCTGTCATAGATTGTCAAAGGTTTCCTTTTATAAATTTTTCATTTTTGTCCTTATGATGACTATTCATTACATACCACTATCATAGGTCTACTCTACCTTCTATTTTACCACAAGTCTTGGTTGATTTGTGAATTTATCATTGTCCATAACTGATTCATGCCCCTTATCATATACTAGATTGTTGTTATAACCATCTCTCTATAACCTATTGAAGCAATCACTGGTTTTCATTTTGTGTATCTTCATATGCTTGTCCAATAGTATCAATCTTAGTAATATAGGTTTCTCCTTCTTCACTCTTAACCTTCAAAGCTTCAATAGCTACCCATTATCATGCTGACTACTCTATGCTTGAGTGTCATTAAATTGACTTTTAAGGGTACTTGATTGAGTTCATATGATTGGATTTTTGGATGTTCATTAATAGGTTTACTATGCTCAATATTTTACTCTCGTTTCTTAGATTTTCTAGCACCTTGACTATAATTTCAATTTGGGACTGTCATACTGCCACTTTATTCAATATCCTTATCAAATCAAGGAAGTTGCAAAAAGTGAATCCAACACTCATTATTCTCTCTATTTGTACAATCACCTTCATTATAACTTATAGCTAATATTAATGCTAGAAGTGTGACTATAGTTGATTAATATTCCATCAAAGTTATGTATACTATGTTAGGAACCTGCTCCTTTGGTTGACAAACATCTACAACCATTATTATTCTTAGGAGTTGTAATGATTTTTATGTATCTGCACATAGATTAGTACCACAAGCTTCGATAAAAGGGCTATTGGGTCACTTTTAGCTTCAATTTAATATGCAAGAGCCTTGTCATAAGAATGTTAAACTGTTCTTTCAATTAATTCACTGCCATTTTTCATTTTGAAACTATTGTATTTTCTTCATGATGGGTATCTTTTATCATGTACCATCAAAAGACAACCAAAAGAAATGTAATCTTATGGTGATGGAATGCCATGACAATCCATATAATAGAAAGGAAGCAATAGGATTTTCATGGAATTCCATCACCATAAGACCACATTTCTTTGAGGTATTTTATCAAACAGTCCACTACCTTGTCTATTCTATTACTTACTATTATGCTTTGATATATTTTTTCCAAGCATCTATAGCTTGTTCAAAAGCACTTGTTTTAGGATTTTAGCCATAGCAGCAAGGTAGTGAACTATTTGATAAAATTCCTTAAAGAAATGTGGTCTCATGGTGATGGAATTCCATGGCAATCCATATAGCAGCAAGGCAACAATATGGATTGTCATGGAATTCCATCACCACATGACCACATTTCTTTCAGGCATTTTATCAAATAGTTCACTATCTTTTCTATTTTGTTGCTTACTATTATGATTTGATAGATTTTTTCCAACCATCTATAGCTTGTTCAAAAGAACCTATTTTAGGCTTTTAGCCATAGTAGCAAGACAGTGAACTGTTTGATAAAATGATTTGGTAGACATGTATGAAAAATGTGGTAGCATAGACAAGGCAGTGAACTATTTGATAAAATTCCTCAAATAAATGTGGTCTCATGGTGATGGAATGCCATGAAAATCCATATAGCAGCAAGGTAGCAATATGGATTTTCATGGAATTCCATCACCACAAGACCACATTTCTCTTAGGAATTTTATCAAATAGTTCACTGCATTGTTGCTATGGCTAAAATCCTAAAATAGGTTCTTTTGAACAAGCTACGAATGCTTGGAAAAAATCTATCAAAGCATAATAGTAATTATGGATTATCATGGCATTCCAACACCATGGCTAAATAGTAAATATAGATTATCATGGAATTCCAATACCATGGTCTTGGAATGCCACGACAAGCCATAGACAAGTAATAGAAATAGTTCATTGCCTATTCTATGGCTTTTCATGGCATTCCAATCACCCTAGTGTTGCAATGCCATGAAAATCCATATTTACTATTATGCTTTGATAGTAAACACCTAATGTTTTCCAACAAGCATATACATGCACAATATGATTTCAAGTTGGAAAACATAGTGTGAGGTGAGTATATGTCTGCCAAAACAAGGTGGCAGCCCATAGATAAGAAATCATACATAGAAATAGTTCATTTCCTTGTCTATGGTTTGTCATGGCATTCCAATCACCATGGTGTTGGGATTCCATGACAATCCATATTTACTATTATGCTTTGATATAAGCACACAATATTTTCCAATAATTCCATATAAATGTATAGTATGATTGCAAGTTGGAATACATGGTGTGAGGTGTGTATATGTCTACCAAAACATAGTGGCATGCCATAGATAAGAAATCATACATATAAATAGTTCATTTCCTTGTCTATGGCTTGACATTCCAATCACCATGGTGTTGGAATGCCATGACAATCCAAATTTACTATTATGATTTGATAGTAAACACACAATGTTTTCCAACAACCATATACATGTATTGTATGATTGCAAGTTGGGAAACAAAGTGTGAGGTGAGTATATGTTTGCCAAAACATAGTGACAAGCCATAGATAAGCAACCATACATATAAACAATTCATTGCCTTGTCTATGGCTTGTCATGGAATTCCAATCACCATGAGACCATATTTCTTTGAGACATTTTTCAAATATTTCATTGCCTTTTCTATGTTTTTGCTTACTATTATGCTTACTAATATGCTTTCATAGACAAGGCAGTGAGTTGTTTGAAAAAACGCCTCAAACAATTGTGGTCTCATGGAATTCCATGAAAAAAATGTAATTGGTGGCTACAATTATCACTCTAGTATGAATGAATTGATATCTTTAAGAATAGTATTTGGTTGCATAGTTGGAGTTTCCTATAAGTGGTTACAGTTTCAGAATATATTGTTGATACATCTATTGAAGATGCCAATATATATCTACAAGCCAAACTACATTGCTTGTTAAATAAGGTTTTTCCCATTTTTTAACAAAATTTTGTTAGGGGTTCTCCATCTATAAATATCACTCTAATTATCATCATATATCTGCAATTATCACTCTAACTATCTACAATTATTTTGGAAAAAATAGCGGGATATGAGTATATGTCTACCAAAACATAGTGGCAAGCCATAGATAAGCAATCATAGATAGAAACAGTTCATTTCCTTATCTATGGCTTGGCATGTCATTCCAATCACCATGAGACCACATTTCTTTAAGCCATTTTTTCAAACAGTTCATTGCCTCATCTATGTCTTTCCTTACTATTATGCTTTCATAGAAAAGGTAGTGAATTGTTTGAAAAAATACCTCAAAAAAATGTGGTCTTATGGAATGCCATGATAAACAAATAAAATTGGTAGTTGCAATTATCACTCTGGAATTAAGGAATTAATACATTTGAGAATAGTACTTTTTTGTGTAGGTGGAGATCCCTATAGTTGTGGATATAGTTATTAGCTATGCAATGTGAAGTAACTGCATAACTGCTAAGGTTGACTTTGTAAAAAATCTATATTGTAATTTAAATTTTTCCATCTATCTATCAAAATCTACTTATTAGTTATACAATGTGAAGTAATGCTTTCAATTTGAAATATTTGCAATGCAATGAAATGGAAAACACTAGTTTATAAAACTACAACCCGATCACAACATACCCAAACCCTCATGGTTTTTAAGCCTATATATGTATGTGTGCATTACAAATAGAAAGAACACCAATTTCTTGCAATTATCACCAATAATGAATAAACTTGTTGAAAGTGGTGAGACATAGAGTGTTAATGGTTCTTTGGAAAACACTGGGTGTTTATAAAATGGTGCCTTTCATTACATTCCTAAGGTCTAAATAAAAAAATCTTTTCAAGACATTCATACCATTTTATAAAATTCTAAGATGCAAAACACTAGGTTTTACAAAACCTACAACCCACTTAATTTTTGAAAATAATTTACAAAAAAAACCCTCATATTGTTTTAAAACCTTTTACATCTAACAACCCAAATGGTTAGAAACCCCTCACCTCACTTTAGATGATTTTTGGTATCCCCTTGCTCTCCAACCTTTCACTTTCAATTTGCAAAATCGAAAATCTGACAACACACAATGTTAATAGTTATGGGGAAACATTGTGTGCTTACAAAATGGTTCCTATCATTACATTTCGATGGTCTAAATAATAAAATCTTTTCAAGAAATTCATACTATTTTATAAAATTATAGGTTGCAAAACATTGGGTTTTCTGAAACCCTAAACTCACTTAACATTTGAAAATCCTTTACAAAAAACAACCCACATAATGTTTTAAAATCCTTTAGAAGTAACAACCCAATTAGTTACAAACACTCACCTCACTTTTGTTAGTTTTTCCTCTCCCCCACCTGTAACTCCACTCTCCAACCTTTCACTTTCAACTTGCAAAATGAAAGAGATGACAACACAGAGTGTTAAAGGTTGTTGGAAAACAATGGGTGTTTATAAAATGGTTTGCATTTCATTACATTCCTATGGTCTTAATAAAAAAATATTTTCAAGACATTCATACTATTTTCTAAAATTGCAAGTTACAAAACACTAAGAAACCTACAACCCACAACAACAATGCACCTATGTACATAAAAAAATGCATGAAACCATACATAAAAACATACAAAAATGTACCTATGTACATGCAGTCAGTTACAAACCCCTCACCTCAACTCAATTGGTCATCTCCCCCACCTGCAACACCCCCTTGCTCTCCAACATTTCACTTTCAACTTGCAGAATGAGAAAACATGGAACATAGAGTGTTTTCTAAGAACAATACTTGTTACAATTTAAAACACATGTCTTAACCACATCAGTTCCCTTCCCGCACATGGTGAATGGATAACTTCTCGCACAAGGCAAAAAACACTAGTGTAATTCAAAGTGACAAGACACCTCATCGCTTTCCTTGTCGTGATGTTTCCTTCCATCTGCCAGTTTCATCACTTTTATCATCCATTTGGCGAGCCCCACACTATGCAATCTAGTCATGTTATGTATGTTTTTATGGATGTTTTTATGTATGGTTTCATGTGTTTTTGTATGTGCATAGGTTTGTTTTGTCTAGAGATTAGCCGCGTCTGTAATAAATGATAGATAGTGGATAAAATTATTAAATTGATGGTATTAATAATGATAAAATTTGAATATTAAAACGAATAATGATAAATAGTGGACAATATTATTAACTTGAGGGCATTAATAATGATTAAATTTGAATATTAAAATGGACAATAAATAGAGCTATTAATATCTTGGGATAATACGTTGACAATAAGAGAGAAAAAAATGTTAGAATTAATACCAACAAATATATTAATAATGATTATTACAATATTAATAATATTATTAAGAATAATAATAAATAGAGCTATTAATAGCAACATAAATTGATAATATCTAAAAAATTGTCCCCTGATCAGGTGCCTCTTTGATGACCACCCTAGTGGTTCCTTGACTTGGAACATCTATAGGATGAAAAAGGTGCTACAATTTGGTTTGAGATGGAAGTTGGGAAATGGAAACAAAATTAGGTTTTGGGAGGATCCTTGGCTATTTGAAGTTCCTCTCCCAATTTGAATTCAAGAATCTGATGATTCCTGCTAAGGTAGTTTTTTGGCAAAAATATGAGTGATTACTTGTGTGGGCTACATGGTTCTATGAAATGGAAATTTTTGGAGGAGTGTTGTCCTATTTCTCTATAGTTAAGACTTCAGGCTAGGAATATGCAAGAAATCCTCTCTCTTACTAGAATACCCATCTCTAATCTAGAAGATGAATTTTATTAGATTAAGGAAAGAAAGTGAAACCTCTCTATTAAGATTGCCTACAACATGTTCTCGATGCAAGGAATGCAGAAAAGTGTTTGGAAACAAGTATGGAATAGAAAACTTACACCAAAAAATCATTTCCTTTTGTGGATGGCTTGCTACAACAAGATTCTCACACATGACAACCTAAGGAAAATGGGTTTTCAAATCTCAGATAGATGCATGTTATGTAAGAACAGTGAGGAGTTTATTCCTCATTTGTTACTCCAATTCCTATTTATAATTGAGGTTTGGGGGTCAACATTTGGAAGATTGGATATTCATTGGACCATGAATGGTGATCTTAAGAGTTTTGTAGATAACTAGATTGGTCCTTATCACCACCTTCTTCCTAAGGAAATTTGGTGATAGGTTCCTTCCATCCTTTGCTGGTTTTTGTGGAAAGAAAGATATGTTCAAATATTGATGTAGTCAACAATTGAGAAACCAAAGAGGTTTATCAATTGTTGTAGCCTTCCTTCACAAAATCAATACTTGGGAAAATTTAAAATAAAAACTCTAGCATAAAATATTTTATTACATTTAAGTCTACAAACTCAGAAAAATAAGCATTACAATCCATACTGGAAGCCCCATCTACAACTACAATCAACTACAAGCAAGATTCAAATCTAGAATGCAAAACACCTATAGGAAAGTTTCAAAAATTAGCTACAACTCCACAAACCCATCACTTTTTTCCATCACTACTCCCTGATTATTATGAATCTTTTAAAATTCCAACATGGGTTTTGTGTGTCTCCTTCCCAAATTTCCAGATCATTTTGACTTTTTCAATTTCGTTACTGTATGAGAAAGTTATGCCATTTTTATTGAAACCGGGTCTCATAGTCATGACCCAGACATTCTTCCTTTCCCCAAAATACCATTCAAACCTCTACCTCCTCCATTATGGTGTGGAAATTCATGCAATTGGCCTCTTAATTATTTTTTTCCTAACGATTTTCAAATATTTTCCTAAATTTACATCCATTATCCCATTCCTGCATCTCCACTACCTCAAGCATTTGCACCAAGAAGTTTCCAACACTAATGGCCAACAATTTCAAATTCTTAGGGTTTACAAATGAAAAAAGTAAAATATCTCCAACCAAATGAAATGATTTAATAATTAAAGTTCATGCAAAAATCAAGTGTATGGAAAGGGTTCCCTTTCAAGGTTGTTTAAGGAAGAAAAATTAATAAATATATCATGCCTGCAAGACCAACATCACAAAAAAAATTAGGAAAATAAAATAAATCTTTTTAGGTGTGCAGGATTGCTTGGTACCCCTGGATGCTCCTACATCAGACATTCATAGGCATAGAAAAAATTCTAAAGGATGTGTTTAGCATTGGTCTCAGACTAATTATGGAGAATGTTGGCTTATATGTTTGGAAACCACCATACATGGCTCCTTTAGATTAGGAGATTAGCATGGCTATATCTTGGAATAATAAATTAGAGATTAACTTATTTGACAACTCTAAAGCTCTAGCTAGACTTAATACTATCTAGAAACCCCCTAATACTAGATGGTGCAAACTTAACTTTTATGGTGTGACGAAAGGAAACCAAGGGCGGGCTAGTATAGGAGGAATACTCAGAGACCCAAAGGGTAATTTGGTGGATGGGTATGTTGGGGGCATTGAAACATAGTCCTCTATGACAACAGAGGTAAGTGCGTTGTTCAAGGGTGTTAAAATTGTTATCAATATGGGCATAAAAATGTGCACAGAGAAGGAGACTCCAAGGTTGTGATTCATTCCTTCAATCATAATCATTGCCATGGTTGGAGTATTAGGAATATACTGATGGATACAAAATTCCTACTCACTAAATTGGAAAGAAAGAAAATGACTCACATTTACCATGAGGGAATCAAGTGGTTGATTCTTTAACAAAATTGGGTTCTTCATGGGTGCTATCCAAGTGTTGGAGAAGTTTGGGGGCTCTCCCCATGAACATCCAAGGAAATATCCTTGCTAAACAAAAAAAAATTACCGTTAATGATGAGATCTAAATTTTCTATAGTGGAAGGGTGTATTTGGTTTTACACACTTGGGCTCATAATGATGTGGAATATGCATGGTGAATTGGAGGAGTGTGCTCAAAATTTAGGATGATGGTTAGGGGTGCTCATGGAGATCAGATGGTCTTATCATGATTTTTATGAGTTGTATTATCATAAGTATGAAGCTCATATTTTGAACCATTTTTCTGGGACACATGTGAGGCCAAATTTACCATCAATACTTTAGTTAATAATGATCCAATAAATGTAATCATGGCTTTTGGCTATAATTTTTTGTACTTAAGCAAGATTTTCTATGGCCCTGTGACCCTAAACTATTCAAGAATGACCATTGGTACATGCAAAAATTTTATTACCTTAATTAGGCATGATTTTTGGTTTTGGTATGGTGGTGACGTTAAATGGGTTGTGTGTTTTACCCATTGGAATTTTGAAAAACTTATCAATTTCTTTACCTTGCTAAAAGTTTACGATCTGAGAGAGAAAATGGGTGGTGATAGGGTCCAAACTCAGCTTGGTTCTTGTGATGAATTTTTAAGGGATCCCCTTGTCTAGAACATATGTAAGGAGGGAGACATTTCACCTCTAATGGAGAGCTTATAGGGGCATGATGAGAAACTCTCTGTGTAGTTCATAAGCTCTTGGAATTATAGAAGAGTTATTGTTGGTGGCATCTTGATCAAAATCACGAGGAGCTTATAAGCAAAGCCACGGGCCTGTCTTGTATGGGTCAAAAACTCAAAAAGAACACTAAGGTGTGGGATTTGGAGAGTCTCCATGCCTTCTTCTAAGAAAATGAAAATTCAGTCAAATTGCACGTTAGATTCGAATTGAGCTCATTGTCGAAGCCAAGGGAGCAAGTTTGTATGACTATCATGAAGTACATTACCCTTGAGGGAAGGTTTAAGGTTTACTATTTTTATCATTTGTCTTTGTTAAACCATCTCAGACATAGGATTCTCATAAGCATTCTTTCTTCTTAATTTTTTCTCTTGAAATATTTATGAGGGAAGCTATGGATTTGGTGGCCAAAAGCCTAAAAAAATGTTCCCTTTTCCCTTGCACCGAGGCCTCATTTTTCACCTATACCAATTTCACTTGGCCCTCTATCCTCCTAAACCCATCTTAGCCATTATAATTGAGGAACATGAAGCCTCTGACCATTCCCCTAATAAACCCTCTTCGGCCACTTTTTTGGGGCCTAAAAGAAAGACCCCCCTATGGCTTGCCAACCCCCTTAGGATCCTTAAATTAAACCCCAAACCAAAAAGAAAAATATGGTTTGGGCTTAGCTCATTCAAAAGTTTTTGTTGGGTTATGTGAGCTGAAAAATACACCTTCCAAGAAAGGTAGTAAACCACTTGCCAAGACCAAGCCAGAACCAAAAAAGGGTAAGAAGGGCACCCCTTTCCAAGTTGAGGAATCACCCATAGACAATAATGATGGGGACTATGTTAACAAAGATTCCCATGGTGATATGGTGGTTGCATCTAGTGTTGATGTGCCCGGACTGAGTAGACTAGTGTTAGAAGATATAATAGACTAGAAAAGAACAAAAAAGAGGTGCTCGTGGATGAGATATCCAACAGTTCTAAGTAGAATGGAATTAAAGAGGGAAGCAATCATGATACTATTGAAGAGACCAAGGATTTTGTGGAAGGCCCGAGCCATTTCTCTGAGTTAAACAAGATGGTCCTCGAGGAATCCACATAGAAGCCCTTAGATCATTCACCTTGGATTGAGGTGACTAGCACATTGGAAAAAATAAGAGAGAATATCTCAATAATTTGTTGATCGAAGTTGATAAACTAGAAAATAAATTCACTAGACTGACACACTTCATGATCAAGGTCATACACTGCTTAGTTGTTACCCTATCCTAGGTGTTGAAGGAGGAGATTGATAAGAAGACTGCAAAGGAGGATTCCAACCACAAGCGGGTGGGGGATGATGTGATAAAACTCCTATTTGAGTAGTGCAAAGGTTTAGCTAAGTAATGGTTGGGGTGTGTGTTGATGTGGGTTGGGATTTCCTTTTTTATATGTTTGTTGTTTCTGTAAGTTTTTGGTGTTTGTTTGTTATTGTTGTAATTGGACTATAGGCTATTCGTTTTTATTTTTTATCTGACTTTGACCCTCTAGGCTCCTTTGTGTAAAGGGTACTACACCCTATAAATACAACTTATCTTATCAAAAACATAAATTGATAAATTTCATACTCTTTGGTTGATAAGATGTGCATTTATTGTTATTCAATTTGATGTCATCGCTAACTGCTAACTCTTAATACAATTGATTGTTTGGATACAAATAAAAAATGTTGCACCAAATAGTTAGTCATTCTATGGATTTTTCATTAATGACAATATGGTTGTATACTACTAAAAAGGTGAGTTGGCATGTGCCAAAAAATGGTAATAAAGCTCTTTAAAATTACTAAAGTACCTCTCCTGCCAGGAGTGAATTTGGAAATAATTTCCTCCTGTCTGAAGCATGGGAGGTTGAGGAGACTTGCTCTATTTAAAGCATAAGGGATATACCTGTGTTATACTTTTCATTTTTTTTGGTGTGCATGTTGAGCATGAATACTCCTATTCATCTCACAAGATCACACCACGAGATGTCCTTCCCAAGAGTTATAACAAACCAATGTTTGAACGTGATAATGAAACATCCCACTAGCAAGGACTTAAAAGTGATTAAGATGATCCTTAACACCAATTTTCTAAGGGGTGGTGAGAGATATAGAGTAAACATAAATATTACTTCATGCTTTGTGGCTTCTCTACTAGATTTAGGTGAGCAAAAGGAAATGGTATGGGAATTGGCCTCAAAATTATTTAAAAAACATAACCTTGAAGGGATGGAGGAAACCTTGGATACAACAAGGCTTGTATTTTGTGTCCCGAGACTATGATCTATCCAACGTGTGCGTGAGGAGGTTGGTGAGGTGGAATAGATTCTATTCCTTAAATTGTTTTGCATGGTGATATTGGCACGACATCCATGGGGAGTAGTTTCCTAAAGAAATTAAGCAACTTGGAACCTATGTTTGACCTTCAGTGGATAGTGGAATTTGACACCTCCCCTAATGTTGTGTGAGGAGTTCACTCAATATCTTGTATAAAGTATGTTGTCTCTATGCTTTTTATTTCACTTTCTATTTTGAGGCTATGCTTTGTTTTGGCCTCATGCATAAAACCCTTGGTATATGGGACATTTTGTCTTGGTCCCCATACCTAATTATTCTATAAAATTATGTGGTATAATTATGTATTTTAAACACTTTCTATTAATAATAGTTCAGGATTTTTTCCTTTTATCCAAAAATAAAATAAAATAATTATTAAGAAAAATATTAATACTATTAATTATTTAGAGAGTAGAATTAATATCAACACTCCTATTAATAATAATGAATAATATTAAGAGTGAGATTTAAAAAGTGGAGATAAGATAAATGTTAATGTTAATTATTACTAGTAATATTAAGAGTAATATTTAGAATTGGAAATAAGATAAATCTTTTTGATTAAAAAGAAGGGTTTTGAAAGGGCCTTGATCCCTTTCACAAAGAGAAATATTAGGCAATAAGCACAGTGAAGCAACAAGGAAGAACACCAAGATGGGATAGAACAACAAGCATAACCAGCCAACAAACAACAACTAAGCAGAACTACTACAAGACTACCAATATAACATTACTAAGAAAGAAACACCACTGAACCAACACTAAGTCAAGGTGGTTTAAAAAAAATTTCCAAATATTTTTGTTGTATTGTAACACATGGATTCTTCTCCACAAATATTTTCATATTTTTTCTACAAGGAGAAGACACAAGACCATTGACTGAACTAGTCAAACCTAGAGTATCAACAACATAGTCCATTGGTAAATCTTCTGTCTAATGATCATGTTCATGGGAGTGGTGTAGTCTTCCTCAATAACCAACATCTAAGCTCATTGTCACCTTATAATTATAGAGAAATTTAATGTAATTATCATAATTATCAAATCACTTTTAACTGGTCCTTGGCCCATTCTTGTTAATTTTGTTCACCAACTTGTCCCTCAACCAATAGGGGACACTCGATTCCTCTATCTGAAGGAGGAAATTTCATGGAAGATACTGATGATAGTTGGTCAAATAAGTAGACACCCATGTATGTGCATTATGTGAAATCTTACTCAGCTACATCAAAATAATAATTAGCTTTCACGTTTTTACTATACCAAAATACATTTATTGACACACATTTTCACTTGCATCAAAACAGTTATTAGCTTTCCTATTTTTACTATACCAAAAGATATATATTGGCACACATTTTTGAAAACCACATATATGCTACCAAATACAAACTAGATGTATGTTATCAAAATATTTTAAAATGAGCTTACTGATTTTGAACCTTTGACAAAGGTTGTTGAGACTGTAAATTCAAATGGATAAAATGAATATTGAAACAATAGATTTTAATTTAATTAGGAAAAGGTAGACATATAATGTTTGTACTATTATTTTCTTATTTTGAAAAAATTGGCATTGCATCACTACACTATGTAGGGATTCACTTAACCATACCCATAAATACAATATAAATTATGTAATTAAAAATTAGTTTTACTTTAATAAATGTAAGTTAATTATTTAAAATTAATATTTTAAAATTTAGATATAATAAATTTAGCCATTCAGAACATAAACCATAACATTTTTAATTATGACAACAATCAATTGGTTTATCCATTGTATTAGAATTGAAGAAGAGATAAGGCATATGAACTATTTGGCATAATGCCTGAAATATATGTCATCTTATGGAATTTCAAATAGTGGACCATTTATCATGGAAGGTTAGAAATATTTATTTAATATTTGATTAATGCACATGAATATAGAAACATTTGTCTCACAAAATTAAAAATTATTATCATATCCATAACCGCTATACAATAACAATTCTCATGTTGGTGGCCTGGTGTTTGGTGAAACTATTGAATATGTGATGGTAGATAAATGGTTAACAATTCTCATGTTGGTGGCAACCCACAAAACTAACAAAGGACTTGGATCATTCAATATAAGAGAATTACTTAATTCATTTTTTCTTATGAAAAACTTGAATAAGATACTAAAACTTATCAAGTTTAAACATATAAGAAATGAAAGTAATATAAAAGTAAGAAAAATACAAATACATCAATATATTATATAAAAAGTAAAATTATTGATCTAAATTAAAAATATTACAATTGGAATACAATTTTTTAACCAAATACATAAGAAATTTAAAGTTAACTAATGAAATAAACTTGATTCCCTTTTTATTTAACAGTTTATGATCATCAAGATCCCTCAAAGAGCAAGATGAGAGCAGTGAAATTAAATTTATTCCATTTTTATTTAACACTTTCTGATCATCAATATCTTTTAAGGGAAAAATGAGAGCAGGATGTTTTCGACCTTGGTGAAGTGTGAATTTGGTTGCTTGATAGTGTTAATGTCAGTTTTGCCAACCTAACATGTTAACATTTATTTTGAATGAGATTCATGTTTTTGGAATCCTGGTGTAGTGTGTCAATATATATTTGGATCTTGGTTGACCCTTTATGTGGTCCACCTTCACTTATTTCCACCACTGAGGTGTTTGGTGCTGACCTATTTGGTGGTTACATGTTTGAGGTGCATACATTTCTTTGGAGCCAACTTGGAGAAGGTTATTCAAGGTTACAAAATATATATATGTGAGGTCAAAATTTTGGAGAAGTAAGTAGTGTGAAATGATGTATATGTGATCCTGTGTTGAGATCCAAGTGTGGGCAAGAACTCCTAAGACTACCAAAAGTAGCGAGCAAAAGGTGTCTACAATTTAGTGTGCCTTAAGTTGTTGGAGGAAGTGATCAAAAAATTGCAAATGGTAAAGAGTCATTATGGTGGTTTCTCCAATTGCTCTGAGGTAGTGAACCTCCTTGTGACTATTTCCTTTTAATTTAGAAGATGTGATCTTCTTGGGTAGTGATCCTCTTGTAATCAATTTTTATTTTCATATAGTAAGCTAATCCTATTGTAATGATGATTACTTACAAGATATTCTTCACAAATAGAGAGGGTTCTGCCACTACCACCGTGATTCACACTGCATATGAAATGATGAAATAAGGTAAAGAATTTGATCTATGTGAGCTCTTGAGATTGCAAATGCTAGAAAATTTGCGAAGTACAAAGGAGACAAGGTACCTTTTCTAATATGGTATTGTCATTAATTGTTTAATGTTTTACTTTCTCAATGAGTTTCTTAGAGTGAAGAATGTAGTATCAAAAAGCAATATCCCTATAGCTATTCAAATTAGAGATTATTTGAGGAGATTTCCAAATAAAGGGTCTTGTGATTAATGTTGTGGGGATTTTTCAAACCCTTTAAAGAATATATGCAGGAGAGATAAATAATTATAGATAAATTTTTGAGAAAGTATAAGAATGAAATAATGTTTATGGTTAGCAGATATTACTACTACATGAAAGAAGTTGAACCTAAAACTATTTGGGTTCCAGAGTTGCCTTATGAGTTGGTTGAATCAGATTGGATTTTCCTTGCAAAGGTTGTATTGATAAAGCCTAGAGATACAACAATTGAAAGGTTCAATACATATGAAGAGATAACAAATAAACTGATCAATAAGAGTATGGAAAAGAACCTAGAAAAAAAGGAGGATATTAAAGTAAAATTTGAACAGATGAAAGCTAAGTTGGAAAGGGAGTTTGGTACCCCTAGGGACACTATCGAGAAGTCTAAAGGCACATCTCCTTCATAAACTACACTAAGAAAAAGAAGGTCTGGTAGGACCTCGACCTCCACACCTGATGTTTCAAAGTCCTCTGGAACAAAATAAATAAGTAGCTCTAAGAATATAGACACATCTAACACCCCTATGCAACAAAAGACTTCAAAGAGAAGAAAGAAAGAAAGAATAAAAAGAGATAAGTATATCAGTTCAAAAGAAGAAGAGGGAGAGGAAGACTTGAACAATTTTCTACAAAAGGAAATCAACAGTCTCTTAGGAAGAGGCTAGTGCAAAAAAGAGGAAGGGGAAAGAGAAGACCCCTCTAGACTGTGAGCATAGTCCCATGAAGCTTGATGCACTATTCAGTGCTATAGAAAAGTTTGGAATCCTGAAGGATACTATCCAAATTCCAATGATACGGATAAGGAAACAATTAAAGAGGAAATTTTCAAATACATGGTGACATTTAATGATGGCCTAAGTGAGATAGTGGATTAGTTGTCACATGAGTTAAAAGGAGTTTTGTGTGCAAGAAGACAAGATGCAATTGCAGAAGATGCAAAGATGATTTTTTTGCCTTGGAGAAGGTTGGTTTCTCATTAATTTCTGAGGAAAAATTAAAGTTGTCTCAATTGCAAGCTCAATAATTTAGGACAAAGTAAATATTAAATACTCTTATGGGCAAAGATAATGATGATATAGAGAAACTAAGGAAAGAAACATTACAAAGAGTTGAAAGTCTTCTTAAAAATTTGGGAGCCTCTCTGGGTGATGAAGATGAAATGTATGCTCAAGAAACATCCCTCCTAGAAAGCAATGAGCCAATCAAGGACAAATGTGAGCTTGAACAAGGAGAAATGATAACAGATAACACTCCTCCAAATGTGTTGATAATTATCAAGAAAAGAAAATAAGATGAGCAAGGAGTCCCAAAGAAGATAGAAGCTCAAAAGGAACAAACTATGGCTCTTCTGAAAGTTGAGAGGTTTGCAGAAAAGTGTTTTGATAGTGGAGAGAAGGAGAACAATGATGAACATGTAGAAGAAAGCAAAAAAATTGGATTTGAATCCTCTGCACCCTCCAAAGATTCATTCAAAGATCTTTTGGATATGAAAATGCAGTTCCAACCAGTGGTGTCTACACAATTGCTACAAATTCCAATGCAAAAAGGACAAGTGACTTGGACAAGATTTATCCTCTCCATAAGTTGAAGCTTGGTAATTTTTTTCATGCCTCCACAAGGAAGGAGATTATGAAAACTCACCAAAAGAGCACCTAGTTAGTTGATGAGGTTGTCAAGGTTTTGCAAGAAGGCCTTCCTGAAGTATCCATTGATACTTCTTTACCAGGTATACAATAATTGAAGTTACTCCTAGATTCTTTTAAGGAGTAATCTACATGTGTGGAAGAGAAGATAGAAATGGAAGCAACAAAGAAGTTGAACAATAAGAGGCTAACTGATGACTCAAATAAATGTTCTATTGTACAATGTTCAAAAGAGTTTGGAGGAAGCCAAACTATTATTCCGATTTTATTTGAAATGGCCATTGTCTACAAAAAGTATAAAGGATCAGATGGACTCAATTGAGTCTCAAATTGCTCAAGACTTAGGTGTGTACAATATAGTGAATTATGGGGATGGAGCAACTAGAGTGATCATTGAAAATCTACACAGTCAATTATGATTTTCTATTTTTGTTCCTACAATGTTGAAAAAGTTGTGCAAAAGAAAATTGTGCCTAGCTCTCCAAAAGAAGGAAAAGACCTCCACGTATAGTTTAAAAGCCAAATCTAGATGCTTGCTATCACCAAGAAGGATTGGGAGGATGCCAAGAAGGATTGGGAGGCACACCTTACAAAATTAAAGGCAACATATAAGGGTATATTACCCTCATCCAATTAAGGTGTATATTTATTTTTTATTGTACAAACAATTTTTGATCTTAATGTACTTTTGTGTAGTAGATAGTGTTGTGGTACAAATTTTTATTTTTGGTGATAGATAACATAATCAAGGAGAGCTATTCTCATGTAAATATATCAATAAGGGGATGTAATGCAGATTTACTACCCTTTTCCCTTGATGTCAAAGGGGGAGTGAAGTAGAGAAGTGTTTTGCCATCAATGACAAAGGGGGAGATTGTTGGCAACATGAGCATGATGGTGTATGGTGTTGTCACTGATTTCAACCCATTGTAGAATTGATGGTGTATCAACACATATATAGTCTAAAGAATACCAAGTGTTTTTGGAGAAATTGGCTAAGTCACAGACTGAGATAGTGTATTTTCAATGTAATAGAGGAACAATTTTGTGGTCTGCATTGCTCTATATTACGTTATCTTGTCATGCATTTTTGAGGTGATAATGGTATGTATTGAATGAGTCCATATCAAAATTTTAGTGTTATATGCCTTCTACAATAGAAGATATTAATGAAAGACTATCAATCTAAGTAGAGATAGAGTTATAGTTGCAAAGTTCATATTGGAATGTTGTGCATTCCACCATGGATGATCATTGTGTTTTACATATTTAAGAAAGTTCTTGAAGATTTTAGATGTGTGTACATTCCAAGTTTCAAGTGGTTTTTTGGTTCATGTGTCAATTTTTGGATGAATAGTTAGTTCATTTAGTTGTTGATTTACTAGTTTTGTTGTGTGGTACTGACCTAAGGGTTTTGGGGTCATGTGGGAATAAATTAAGTATGGAGTCGATTCATAGGAGTATCTATATGTCATGCCAACCTATCTTGGTGAAGAACATGCTTCGGTTACTTCCTCAAGACATGTATGATGGATTTTTGAGCTGATATATTATGGGGTCATATGTTTCATCCAATTAGGCTGACCTAATTGATGGTATGATTGATTGTAATATATATAGAAGGATAATTCACTATGAGTATGATGATATAGAGGAAGTATGAAATGTGATCATTGTAATCTTGTGATAGTGAAGAATGAAGTGTGTAAATGTTGGATGTTGTGGTTGTGTTTTTGATATGTGGTTTTCATTAATGTCAACACTATTAGCATTAATGTCTTTGAGACTGTATATGTCGAGGATATTGAGAAAATTGTAATAAAATATGTTGCAGGTTGTCTATGAGGCAATGAAGATCGGTATGATAGAAAGTTCAGAATATTGATGGTGAGAAGTTGTGGATTAAAGGGTTTTTTTCAGCTGTATCTAGATTATCCATCGAAAGTTTCAGAGGTTCGCATGAATATTTCAGCAAGTTATGAGTTTTTGTGTTTCGACAGTTATTTTGTTACTATAGTTGGTGTTCCTAGAAGAAGATAATGTGATTCTAGTAATTTTAGTTGTTGTGAATTCTCCTATGGTGTTTCTGGAAGTTTCTAGATTGTGTTCTATCTATGTTGCACATCCGCATTGATCATTATGCTCACGATCAATGATTTTCTCTTGTGTGTTCATGTTTTTCATGTTCATGGCTGACATGGTGATTGTTGCATGTTGTGGATCTTCGAGGAATAATATTTGAAGGTATTTTATGTTTGAGGATATTGATTTGGGTCTCTACTATGTTGTGGATGACCTTGATGGATTCACATTAATAATCTTTATTGTTTTGGGCCGACAATTTGTATTCATCTTTTTATTTTGTTGAAGTCGACATGAAGTGATGTTATTCTTGGTTGTGGATATATATAAGCAATTTTTTCTTCATTTGAAGTGTGTGAGAAAGAAGTGTGAGTGAATAATGTTCTAAATCTTTCAAAGGCAAAGAAAAGTGTGAAGAAGAGTGAAAAAAAATTCATGTGCTTAACCGAAACTGTAATCAGGCATTAGCAGATGCTATTTTCTTAGTTCAAGATCTTTTAGATGGATTTAATCTGAATATCCTATAAGAAAATGAGTCTTCCCTTGGGCAGTAATCCTTTTGTATTTAAGTAGTGAGCTCTAGGTAGTGTGCCTGAATGCATGTGCATTCTCCATTTATTCTTCTTATACTTTTAATAGGGTATAAACTTGTGGACTGATCTCCACTGTGGTTTTTCCCCTAGTAGGGTTTCCACATAAAAATATTGGTCTTATGTGTGTTTCTGATGTGTTGTTGATTTATGCTTTCATGGTTATTAATCAAATCTAAGAATAGGGGTTAATAAATTTAATAAGTTTGAAATTTTGTGACAATTGTTTCACCCCCCATCTCAGTTGTGTGCCCTTGTGTTGCCAACAGTAAAGTCAATTTTTTGAGCAAAACATGGAGTTGTGTCTTTAGCATATAATAGATACATTGTAAGCAATTCAAACTCTAACAGTGAGCCATTATTTTGTATGTTCATCTGTAATTATAGAAGAAGTGATCCTTTCTATTTTTTGGATAGTGATTCCCTTCAATAGTAATCTATTGTAACTATTTATGATATATTGTGAGCTAATCCTCACTATTGTTTTTCCCTTTCAAGGATTTTCCACGTAAATCTCGTGTTCTTATATTGATGATTGTGGTGCATGATTTAATTTTTCCTTTCCATTTTTGCAAGTTTAATGAGATGCTTTGTAATGCACTTTTAAGTTAATGAATTTCAGGGAATATTGATTCACCCCCCCTCTCATTATTCAGGTGTTCAACACAATCTACATTCTAATATGATATAATCAAGAGAACATCAAATGGAGCTAGGCTACACTCTACTTCAAGCTCAATCAAGGAGAAAGAAGGTGGTTGGAGGTAAAGGTTTATTTTTATCGCATTATTGGTAGGTATTCTACTTCAATAATTTTTTCTTATCTTCATTTAGGAAATAGTCGAGCAAGATTTTTCCTAGGTAGTATATTCCAACCTCAAATTTATATTTTAAAAATTAGGTGTATGTGATGTCTTATAGTGTAACTTCAATATGTTGTGTATGATATGAACTTAAAGCATAAGAAAACCTAGGTGCAATCTACCTAATTATTTTGGAAATAGTGTTCTCAAGTTCATTCCAAAGGATCAAATGTCCCTACTAAAGGATTTGTTTCTTAAAATTCTCATATTATTTGGTGTTGAGGGTGACATTCATCATTGGATGGATTCAATGACTAGTACCTATGAAAAATTAGGGAATTTTGATGCTTCTGAATCCATTATAGATAGGTATTGGTCATGTATATCCAATGAAATAAATATTGTTTTCCAAAGGTGGTAGCTATTTATGAATGATGACTAGTAGCAATTTTTTCTTAGGACATACTCCACAAAGATAATTTATCAAGTCCCTCCCATTGTCTTTTGTCTTCCAGAGGAACAAAGAAATAATGGACCACATTCTTATTCATTATATCTTTGTGGTGAAATTTTCATACTAGCTTTTCACTAAATTAAATTAGTTTGGAGTTTTGTCAAATACTTTATTGATACTTTTTTTAAGTTGGTCAATTATTGGTCCAAAAGCAATTTTTTATAGCAATTGGATTATCAATTAGTCCAAGATTATTCAGCACACTTGGAAGGATAAAAATAAGTGTATTTTCAAGGATAATTCACTAGGTATGGAATCTTTTCTCTAGAAATTGGAGGTGGCTATCTTTAAAGAAATTATGAATTATATAGAGAAAACAATAATTCAAGAGAAGAAAATTGTTAAAAGGGAAGACAAACTTAAATTTTGGAAGCTTCTAAACATCTTTCCCTTTGAGGAGGAGCTAGGGGTTATGCCTTCTCAATTTTCTAGAGAATTTGTGAAGTGGACTCCTCCTCCCTCTAGGTTTTTCAAACTAAATTTTGGTAACACATCTACAAGTAATATTAGTGTGTCAAGGGTGGGATGTTTCATTAGATACCTTGAAAGGTCTCTCATTAGGGTTGCATCTAAGAATTTTGTGATAGGGACTAATAATTACAAGATGTAAGCTCAATCTTTAGCTTTAGGTCTTCAAATTGTTGCTTTGTGTGGAATTTTGAAGTTTTCTATAGAAGATGACACAATGATTACCATCAAAATAATTAAAAAAAGGTGATTTCCTAATTATAAATTAGAACATATTTAGAGGAAAGCTTGGAAATTGGGTTTGTTTAAATCTTTTTTCCTTTCCCTATTATTATGAAGAAGCAAATCAAGTTACCAACTTTTAAAAATTCTTACCATTGACACTCAACAAAATTTATCAAATATAATATTGATAGATGGATTGAATTGCAAGAAATTTGGGAATTAGGATCATTTGGGCTATCTCATTAGGGTTTCATCTAAGGAGTTGATGATAGGGACTAATAACAAGATGAAATCTCAAGCTTTGGTTTTGGGTCTTCAAATTGCTTCTTTGTGTGAAATTTCAAATATATATAAAAAATGACTCAGTGATCATCATCAAAGCAATTCATAAAATGTGATCTCCTGATTGGAAACTCGAAAATATTCAAAGACAATCTTGGACATTGAATTTGTTTGAATCTTTTTCCTTGTTCTATTTTTATAAAGAAGCAGATCAATTGACTAGCTTTTTGGAAATTTTTGGCATTGATGTTTACGAAGATATTATCATTGAGATAATATTGAAAGAGGGGTTGGTTTAAAAAATAAAAATTGAATGATAATCCCTTGTAGGGCCAGTAAAATTTATAAACATTCCTCAACTACCTTGCACCCATGTAAAAATTGGCATGTATTGAGTATGGACTCTCTTCTCTTTTGATTGGATCAATTTATGTAGGTGATGGGGAACCTCTCTCATGTGTTGGTTTCTCCCAATTGATGGTGTATTGATAAGGAAAGGATTATTTTGACATTAAAGTTTTTTTTTTCCTACTACTCAATAAATTATGTTTCTAAAAATATTCATCCCAAAGGAAGGTAGAAAAGTTAATATGGAACCTCTTTTTCATCTTTATTGTAGATGTAGGAAATTGTGCTTGGGAAACTTATTATAAACAACAAATTGGTAAATATTTTATATATTGAAGATGGCTTGGTGTAATATGTCATAAATAAATTTTTGGGTGTGAATTATCTTGAGACAAAATTTTAGGGGTCATATGGCCTCTAATATGGCATTAATACTTTTATCCAATTTTCTTGTTCTAATTGAAGAAAAAAAGGCAATACAATGTTGGAATTCTTTGTTCAAACTATATGTAAGGTGTGGATATGAGATTGCATTCAAGTGTTTAAGAAAACTAAAACAAGGTATCTACTAAAAGACTAGAAACCCACATATTAAAACAACCAATTCATACATAGTATAGAAGTAAAAGATACCAAAATACAATGATACTTCTTGTAGATTTATGCAAAAATTATTACAAAATACACTATGCTATAAAAGTTACAAACACTTCCTATAGTCTACCTCTTGTCAAAACTATGGAAATAATATTTCTTATTTTTTGCTATATTCTTCCTAAAAAAGAACCAAAAATATATTTTATCAAGGAGTCTCAATTCCCCTCTCCACTCATTTTTTTCTTCCCTTGTTTTTCTACCCAACAATCAAAAGATCTAAAATAAACAAAGGTGCTCCAAGAGTAACTATCAAGTCAAAAAAGAAGGAATCTTTAGGTTCTCTAGAAAAGAACACTCACCAATTAGCACACAATCAAACCAACCTTTGGTTTTGCATGTAGTTTTTTACACCAACAAGCAAAAGATACATATCATTTAGAAAAGGACTTAAAAAGATACATGCAAAGGACCAAGAAATTTTTTTTAAAAAAAAGAAAGATTAAGAAATACATATCAAATATAAGAAAAGGACTTTAAAATATATCAAAGCATAATAGTAAGAAATAGCATAGACAAGGAAGTGAACTATTTGATAAAATGCCTAAAAGAAATATGGTCATGTGGTGATGTAATGCCATGACAATCCATATTGTTGCCTTGCTGCTATTGATTGTCATGATATTCCATCACCATGAGACCACATTTATTTGAGGAATTTTATGAAACAATTCATTGCCTTGTCTATGCTACCACATTTTTCATACATGTCTACCAAATCATTTAATCAAATAGTTCAGTGCCTTGATGCTATGGATAAAAGCCTAAAACAGGTGCTTTTGAATAAGCTACAGATGATTGGAAAAACTCTATCAAAGCATAATAGTAAAATATTAAACATAATAAGCCTATTAATGATAGTCCAAAAATCCAATCACATGAAGTCAATTAGGTACCCCTTAAAAGGAAGTTTAATTACACTCAAGAATAGACTATTCATCATGATAATGGGAAGTTGTTGAAGCTTTGAAGGTTAAAAGTGAAGAAGGGGAAGCCTATATTACTAAGATCTTTTGGACAAGTATATGAAGATACACAAATTGAAAACCAGTGATTGCTTCAATATGTTATAGAGAGATGGTTATAAGAATAATATAGTATATGAAAAGGGCCATGAATCAATTGTGGAAAGTGATAAATTCATGAAGCATCCAAGACCTATGGTGAAGTAGAAGGTAGAGCATACCTATGATAGTGGAATGTAATGAATAGTCATCATAAGGACAAAAAGGAAAAAGATATTAAAGGAAACCTTTGATAATCTATGGCAATCCCTTATGATGACAACCATGAAAAGAGGATGTACCTTGCTTCCTAGGGTAGTCCTATCAATGAAATTCATTATGGTAGTCAAAAGTACAAAATTTTATTAGATAATAAAGTCAAGGACATTATTATCCTAAAGGTGAACATAACAAAAATAAATGCTTGATGGAGTAACAACCTTAAGGATAGTCATGAGAAGCACTTGTCATCATCAAAGGTGTATGGTCAATGATATGAAAGAGTAAATGAATATGCAATATCAAAGTATGAAAATGGAAAGTCAGACCTATGATAATGGTGTCATATGACTATTGAAAAGGTAGTTTCTCTATAATAACAATAGTAGCAGTCAAATAATGATGTTGTTAGTCCCTACAAAGGAAGGTAGGGTAGAGTTTGAGAAGGCGTTAGTTGAGGATTTCTAAGAAGAATTAAGAGACAAAAAAATCATAATGGTTGGCTCTCAAAATCAATACGACATTCACCATTTTCAAGGGAAAAAAAGGAGAAAATTAAATGTAAGCATGGGACAGTCATTCCAAAAGGATTATCACCATGATCAAGGATAATCATTCAACTATCACAGATAACATGTCATGGCCAGTGTTGAAAGCCAAATAGGAAGCAATGCAAAGGGTAAATATGATACAATGGTATGAATGAATAGGTATTCCAATGTTCAAGAGTGAAATGATAGAGTATAAAGAAGGAAGGAGATAGAGGAATTTCACAATGCAGAGATAAAACAATGGTTTTGAGAATGATAGTGTCATGAAGCATATAAAGAGGTTTGTTATATGACAAACAACATTAGAGAAAATGAAATGGGGTTGAGCAATCATAAGATAGAGACATATGATAGTAAAAGGGGCATGAACATCCATCAAAGCATTATATAAAATAAAATTTTATAAAAGGTTGCATTTACAAGTGCCCTGGTAAATTAGTGGTCTAACTTAAGTAGTAGGGCCAGTATAACATAAGTTATTGACTTGCTAAGTCGGTTAAGCCAAGGAGTAGGGCTGGTTTTTGATGAGTTTAAAATCCTTAAGATACAACTAAAGTGCCTTTCCACTGGTTACAGTAAGTCACCAACCAAATATAACAAAGACTAAACCTATTATAAACTTTGCATAATGAACCTCATTCAAGATTTAAGAACAAACTTGCAAGCAATGAAAGAACCCAAAACAAATTCAAACAAAATCAACGGGCTTGAAAACATGTAATTCATTTGTAACCTTTGATTATGACCATATACCTTTGATACAAAATATTATGCTTTTGAGATTGGTTTAGATCCTTGTAGAAGCATGAAGATATCATCAACAAACACCAATCATGTCTTTATGCCAAAAACCTATCCACTGAATACTTTTGAGCCACAACATCAAAATTTATTAGCCATCAACAATAAAATTTGAATGATGAATGTGCAATGATTACTTGTTCAATACCTCTGACTTTGTCATGAAACAACTCTGTCAAAATTTTGCAACAAATATCAATACCTTTTATACCAACACTATGTGAAAAAGTAATGAATGAACAACAAGGACTTTGGCATGAATATAAACAACCACTTTGGTTGTAGATCACCAAATGAATGAATAATCTCTTTGAAACCAATCCATAACAACACAATGAAGCAACTCACTCTACATGTAGTTGGCATCAAGCATCTTTTGCATTACCAACTCCATTTACCTTTGACATCAATGAAAAACAAAATCAAGACAGACATGTATGAAAAATGTTGAAGTATACATAAGGCATGTGGTTTGTTTAATGGAATTCCACAAAGGGTTGTAGACATGTCTTAGATTTGAAGATAATTCAAGGAAATACCCAAATATGGTAGAAATTGAAAATTAATGACCAATAAGTTGTGAAGGTGTTAATCATGTCAAGAATACAATTGCTAACCTTCTAATAGACAAGGTAGATAGTCACTATTGGTGGAAATTAAGGTGTCTTGACAATGAGAAGAGATGAATTATATGTCAGCCCTAAGACCTTGAATGAGGGATGAGAATTTTTAAAAGTGTTCTATAGACCTAATCATAGTCAACAGATCTACTATGAAGGTTGAGTAGCAACCTATAGCTAAAAAATAAAGAATGGTCATAAATATAAGGATTTCTCTATGCCATATGGAAGAGAAAGATAGGAAACATGCTTCATTATCATGTGCAAGCAGTTTTAAAAAATAATGATCAGTCAAGAGCATTTGGAAAGCATGTAGGAGCAAATTATAGAACAATCAAGGCAGTTTGGTAGCAGCTGGGACATCAATGAGCAGTTTGAGCTTTCTAAGGGAAATGTAGAAGAATGTAGGGGAAATTCAACTTCTTCCACAAATCTAGAAGCCTCGTCACCAACTAGAGCACATTTCAACAAGCCAAAGAGACTAGGTCAAACAAGGAATCTTCTTTGGCATGCAAAGGAGGTTGGCCTAATTTTCAGCCTTCTAACTTAGTCATAATTACTTCGTATATGCTCTCCTATGGTTGGGATTAGATATAGGACCCCCAAGATAGAATTTTAACTTAGCTCTTTCATATTTTTTAGTTGCTACAAGTAGAAAACAACATTGTAACTCATAGTTTTGACAATCACAACAACTAAGAACACTTTTATAACAATTTTCAAGCAAGAAGAAACATATTTCAAACTTTTGTATGAACATGTTAACACTTGAGATCTGTAAACACCAACTGTAAAGCTCTGTGTCTAAGATCTAGAAGATAATGCATGCATGAAATGAAACAAACTCACCTTGAACATGGACTCTTGATATGGTTGTTGCCCTCAGACTTTGATTGCATAACCTTGATATTGCCTTGATCTTGTTCTTGATATGGTATGGTGTCAATACTGATATGATAGATGAAGGTATGTTTGATTTGTACATAGATAATGATATGCAAGATTTATAAGTATTCGATATGGGAGGAAAGGATATGAAAGGTTGGATATGGAAATGAATGGAATGGAAAGGCAATGAAGTGATCATTTTTGAGTTGTAGATAGAAAATGATATGCAAGATTTAGAAATATGAATGACATAGGTGGATGCAAAGAAGAAGGAATGCAACACATTGATTAGATGCAAGCAAAGCAAATAAATGGCTTATGAAATGTATTCGATATGGGAGGAAAGGATATGAAAGGCTGGATATGGAAATGAATGGAATGAAAAGGCTATGAAGTGATAATTTGTTTCATCAGAGTGGAAAAAATCCCCTTTTGTTATTGGTTATGATTTTTGTAATCATCATCAGATGGATTGACTCGATACACACACACAAGAAAGACTCGTTCCCCATTCCTCACTCTCCTTTGTACACAACAAGGTGTAGAGATCCTCAAGCTTCCTCAGAATGTGACAAGAAAATAAAAGATATAAAAAGATATTGATATTGATGAAGACAAGAGATGAGACTTAAGATAAAGCACAAGTTGTCATGCATGCAATATGATAATGATAAATATGCAAGATCATTAGAATAAAAAATGCAAATTCTAATGTATATGATAAGGAATAGTGCACAAAATAGTTGTAGGATGGAAAACACAATGGGTTGTGACTCACTAAAGCCCATTGTTTTAGAATGTTAAATAGTTTATGGTTTTTTTAAATGTGTTTCTCATAACAATGATGATGCAATGATAAATAACAATTTAAATGATAATGATAAACAAGATCTTATTTCTTAGTCAAGCTGAAAACCAAAGGAGATATGGATGGATTTGGATCAATGATATGGGTTAATGATAGGACATGTAAGGATACACCCTATATGGAGGATGAAGACTAATGGATCAAGATATGGAATGCTATGGGTGGAGGGAACCAATGACAAGGGAACCCAAAATGTTTTCTCTTGTACAAAGGATAAATAGAGGACCTATGGAGGACTCCAAAGATGGCATGTCAAAGTAATAACATGCCCCCATGCTAAGACGTATGAAAAGTTATAACGACATGACATGGATATGAAAGGAAACATACAATAGATGACAAGTGATATGGAGGATGGAAGAAACACATTGTATAAAGCATGTGTTAGATACTTTTTATTGCTATTTTTCCCTGGTACTTTACACAAGATCAAAGGAAGGTGGATGGATAAAGTCAATAGCATGGAATATAAATGAAGGAATATGATAGCTAAGTGAAAATAGGATAATCAATAATGTATCGTACAAATGGAAGTCTTTCCCCCAAGTGTACAATCAACGTTACATGGATGGATGTGAAAGCTAGTGGATATGAATTGATATGAATGGTCATGGAAATGGAAGCTTATGGAAATGGAAGTTGATGAAGGTGTATGGATATGAATGGAGGGCACAAGTGTCTCTTTGCGGAAGACAATACCCCATTGACTAAATGTTTCTTATAGACCATGGATAACATGTTCCCACTTAAAGACGTTGGTAGGAAAATTGGTAAAGATAATGGAATGGATAGGGGTAGGCAGAAGGGGGTTAAGGATTCATGCAAAGGATTGGATTAAAGGTATGGAATGAGGGATGAAGTTTTGATGGAAGTATGGAATGGAGTTGTTATGAGGGAATGCGGGAAAGAAAAAAATTAGCACACACCTTGAAGGGTGGTGAAAGTTGAAGGATTGAGAGTGGGTTGAGATA
>CM021105.1:295441102-295497378 GCA_007115665.2 Sequoiadendron giganteum | reverse complement strand
TGCCATATCCAACAAATATACATTTCTTTGATTTTGCATCAAGCTTGGTTCTATTTTCAGAATCTACATGTACAAATGCTTCACAACCAAAGGTTTTGAGAAAATAATAACTCACCTTCTTACCTATCCATGCTTCCTCTGGAATACCACAACCCAAAGGATTAGAGGGACCTCTATTAATTAAATAAACAGTAGTGTTTACAGCCTCTGCCCACATGTTTAAAGGCAGCCCAACATGCAATCTCATAGTTCGTGCACGCTCCATTATTGTTCTATTCATGTGCTCAACCAATCCATTTTCTACCTATGAATACCATTAGAGGAACAATAATCTGCAAACTCTTTTCTACAATACTGACCACCATTATCAGATCTAAGACATTTTAACTTTTTACCCGTCTTAGTCTCAACCAAGCTTCTCCATTTTTTAAAAGTTTCAAATACATCAAATTTATACCTAAGGAAATAAATCCATACCTTCCTAGTTTCATCATAAATGAATGTAACATAATACTAATAGCCACTGAGAGAAGATACCTGAGTTGGTCCCCATACATTCGTATGCACAAGCTCCAATTTCTCGTTTTTCTTTTATTTCCCATATTTGAGAAAAATAGCTCTCTTTTGTTTTCCATAAACACAACTTTCATAGAAATCCATATTAACACATTTTAGACCTGGTAAAACATTCTTTGAATGAAGTACTTTCATACCTTTTGCACTCATATTCCCAAGTCTATTGTGCCATAGTGCTAATTCAGAATCCACAACAACTATATGATTTTCTACCTGCTGAACTGCAACAACTATTCTTGATCGAACATTGATTTTTATATGCAATAGCTAAAGTAGAAGAAACAATATGACCTGTACAAAGATATAAGATGCCTACTTTCACACATTTTTCTACCACTAAGGCACCTTTTGTAACCTTCCAATTTTTATCACTAAATGTACAACACAACCTTCATCATCTAGTTGCCTTGCTGAAATTAAATTTATTTTTAACTTTGGAACATGCCTTACCTCATGTAGTAGCCATTGATTCCCATTCTACAACTTAATCTTGATTCTTCCCTTTCCAACAATTTGACAGGGTTCATTATCTCCCAAATAAACCACCCCAAAATCCCCTTGGACATAATCAAGAAATTAATTTCTATGGGGTGTAGCATGAAATGAAGCCCTTGAATCTAATACCCAAGAATCATCAACATTATCAAGGGAAAGAATCAAAGAATCATCATCAAATTTATTACTTACCACATTTGCATCTTTATTTCCTTCATTTTTGTCTCCTTCTTTATTTTTTCCAAACCAACAATCTTTCTTTAAATGACCTGGCTTACCACAATACCATCAATCCATCTTGTCTCTAGATTGGGACCTTCTATCCTTTGATTTTCCTTGTGACTTCCCACAACTTCCAGAATGATTTCCTCTCTCCTTTGTTCTGCCCCTACTTTCTACATTCAAAACACTGCCTGATGTGGATGTTCCACCTGAGCTTTTCCTATGAATTTACTCACTCAAAATAACACCAACAACATCATCAAATTTCAATGTATTTGAACCAGAAACAAAATTGCTAACAGCCATTACCAGGCTATTCTAGCTTTTAGGCAAAGAACATAGAACCAAAAGAGCCCTAACTTCTTCATCAAAGTTTACATTTACAGAAGTTAATTGACTGGTAACCATATTAAACTCATTTAAATGATCACCAACTGACCCACCTTCTACCATTTTCATATTAAATAAACACTTCATAAGAAATACCTTATTCGAAGCGGAAGGATTTTCATATAACTTTGCTAGGGTTTCCATCAACTCTTGAGTTGTCTTTTCTTTTGTAATATTAAATGCCATTGATTGTGCCAGGCGTAAACGGATACTGCCAAGTGCCTTTTTGTCTAGAATATCTTAGTCCTCATCAGACATTGCTAAGGGTTTCTTGGATTTCCCTTCCAATGGCTGCCATAAATCCTTCTGATAGAGGTAGTCATCCATCTACATCTTCCATAACTGATAGTTCTGCCCATTGAACTTCTCAATCTTCAACTTACCCTCATCTTCCATTTCTCCCACTCAACCATGGGACCTTCCTGTAGATGATAACTGAACACAACATTTATCTGATACCACTTGTTAGGGTTAGAAGGCAGATATCTAACAAGTTAAATGCAGATTTGATAATAAAACACACATAAAATTATAACAGAAACAAGACAACATAGAGTATTTAATGCGGTTCACCCAATCTAGGCTACATCCACAAAACCGTATTCATCCAATGAATTTATTATCCAGTGCAAAAAATATTACAATATCGCGAATAATTTCATACTACAACTCCCCATCCCAACCACTTAACAAGCTTTTAGAAGCTTCAAAAAATTAGGGTTTACAATTTCATCTTTTTCTTTTTCGGTGATGAAGCAAAAAAGGTGAAATTTTTTTTCTCGGGGGCTGTCACACCTGAACCCCTGCTCGGGGCCCGGCCTGGCCCCGGACCTTGGTGAGGATACATGAAGAGTGTACAGTATTGCATGATCAGTCACCACATACCAACAATTGCAGTGTGGGGGATACATAAAAGTAACCAGATGGAGGTGATGGCTATGCAAGAGTATGTGAGTTGTAGGTTGTATAGCATGCAGTGTTTTTCAACATGAAATTATACGTAGACAATATGGTTGTAATGAAAATCTTGTGTTTTAATATATTAAGAATTTAATTAAAGTCACCTACAAAATTCCTGCATAGATTCCAAATAATTCATTTATTCAATGCAATGGAATTTGATAGTTTTCTCCCTTCTCTCAATACAAGGCCCATGGTACAAAATTATAGCTACCACTCTCTTATTATTATGTAAAGCATTACCTTTCATATGTTAATTCCTACATTTTTCAAATATTAATATTTAAAATGGAACTGTAATCTTGCATTGCCTTTTGATGGGTAGAAAGTTGAGGAACACATGTATTGTGTAGTTCATCTTTTGTTAACGCTTCGAGATTGCACACTTGTAGCCTTTTTTCCACTCTACCAACCAATTCATTCAATGTATGGTGGTCATTTTTGTGATGTCTATTTTCAAAAAGAGAAATATCATAGGACTTCAAGTGTAGGCAATATTTCAAATGTGAAAGCCTCTTTTCCAATGGCAACCATGTTGCAATTTTTGCTTCAATTCCTAGTAGCATGTTTTGATGAATAACATGTTGATACTCTACCTAATATAGTGCATGAATGTGCCTTAACATTTCACCTCCTCACTTGTGACTTCGGCTAGTAAGAAGACCACTTGGCTGAAAAACATACCCTTTGTAGCATTTGAATTGTTGCAAACTCATGCAATACGAAATATAAATTGCATAGTTGGTTCAATTTCATCTTCATATGCAACATAAGATAATGAAAACCTTGTGTTTCCATTGCTCTCCAATTTGGGTGGTGATTGCTGAGTAAGAAGACCACTTGGCTGAAAAACATACCCTTTGTAGCATTTGAATTGTTGCAAACTCATGCAATACGAAATATAAATTGCATAGTTGGTTCAATTTCATCTTCATATGCAACATAAGATAATGAAAACCTTGTGTTTCCATTGCTCTCCAATTTGGGTGGTGATTGCTGAGTTGTTGAGGAAATGGTAGGGGCTTGGATTTTGTTTAAAGGGATAATCGTTACTCCTATATGTAGATGTCCTATTTAAAGTGGGAGCGTTCCTATCTGTTTTGTATTCATTGTTGCATTACACAAATTCCCTCCTCCACCAACCTCCAATGCAGCTATTGTTGTGGCATCTTAAATTTTTATCATTTGTGCAGCAACACCTTTGACTTTTGACCTATCAAAATTCTTTGTAGAACCATTATAGGTAAATTTAACATTTCATAATCAAGCCTCAAAGAGCCTGATATCATCCTTCAACTTGGGAAATGCATTAGATTATTGGAAACACTCACTTTCTAATTTCTCCATGCACCCTTCTTCATGGGAAAAACCTTCCATTTCTATCTTTGTTTTATCAAATTCTTATCTTTTGGATTGCAGCTCTCTCTGAATAGTGTTAATCTCATCTTCTTTTGACCATGATAGCTTCTTCTTGTGTTTTAAGTCCTTTTCTAATTGGTTAATTTTATTCAGTTTTTTTGCTCCACTTTGAGCACTTCCAACTATTGATTTTCCATCTACAAATTTATCATCGGTATGTTTTTCCTCGTCACCACTCCTCTTACCTCTTAACAGCCCCTGCTATTCCTTTTCAAGATCTTCTAACTTCTTTTTCATATATTTTGCTTCAATCTTTAGATAAGTTTCTCCCTCATCAACCCTCAGGACACCAACATCCCTTTATTGGATAGAATTTGGAATTTTATTAATACTTTAATGTGCCTTTGCATATGCTTTTAGGTAAGTTTTTGTAGTTTCTTTATCATTAGAGTATGCAGATGTTTCTTTTGGCAAGCTCGTTACAAAACTTTTCTACCTTTTCAAATAAGACTTTCATGCCTCCACCCATATGATTCTATTTTTCTACACTTAGATCTAGTTTTTCCTTTTCCTTATCATCCATTTCCAATTTTATTTGTTCCATGGAATTGCTAACTTCAAGAATGCTTGGCTTCATTTGTTCAACTCCACTTATAGCATCATATATCTCTTTCTTTTCTTGCACACATTCATATGCAATATAAAACCTTTTGAGTTAATCCACTTCTGCATTGCCATTTTCCCCTTGCACATACTGCACATGTTCCTTCCTCCACTTCTCATGAGTAGGAACAACCTCTTCAGTCAATACATTATCTATCTCATTCACTTTGGTATGCTTCTTCCCAAGTGTTTTTAGAGTAGATTCATTTTTCATTACATACTTTCTAGTACGTCCTCTAATTTTTTTGTTACTAACATGCCATAGAATTCTCATAACAAATACTTTTGGGATTTTGTTGGATTTGTTGCAGGAAAAGGGATAGAGTTTTGAATTTATTAAATAATTTTATGTATCTTTGTAGCTACTTTTTGCCCAACTTTGAGAGTGTACTTATGATTACATAATCCAAATGTTTCTTTTAACAAGTTATTTGCAAAAAGTGTATTTATGGTTACATAATATATATGTTTCTTTTAAAAAGCTATTTGCAACAAGTGTATTTATGATTATATAATCCATATATTTTAGATAATACTTTCATGTCTCCACCCAATTAATTCTCTTTTTCTACACTTAAATTTTTGTTTTACAATAGTGAGTGGGTTGCAGTTTTTATAACACCCAATGTTTTCCAAGTTGTAGTTTTAGAAAACGGTATTCATGTAACTAAGACCTTTTTTCATAAATATACTATCATATTTATTTATTTTCTCAACTAGTGGATGAAGCAGTAGTTGAAAGTAAATTTTTTTTTTTTCTACATGCCTACAGTGCTATTTGTTATTGACATTTTTTTCCTTTTTTGATAGTAAAACTAAAAATGTTGAACTCAAGGATTCACATCTTCTTGCTTCCCAATGACGCTTAGGAAAATAATGGCAGTCCATTAATCACTACATGGAGGTTGCATTCTTCTTTTAAATTCAATTATCAAACTATGGAGAATGTGATTCATAAGATCGGTAGATTTTCAGAGCCCATGGAGCCTACACTCCCCTATTCCAAGGTTGATGTAGCATGTGGGTTCCTCTCAAACTCCATGGACCTGCTCATAAGCCGAACTATGTTTCACATTGTATGTGTGAAGTATTGTGGAATTTCATGGAAATTTCAACATATCTTGATGAAGCATTGGAAACATATGGTGTTGATGAGGGTGTATACCCCATCGGTGGCATCTTTTCACTTTCCTTGCTTCAATAATCCTCGAATATGAGGTGTGTAAAAGCAACATTTAGTAGCAGCCTACAATATGATGGTCTTGGATTTTTTCGACCAAGCGATTCAATTGTGCAGTCATGTAGTGGAGCCACACATCGAAGAAGATATACGAGAGATGTTTCATTTCCTCCACACACTAATAAACCACCCCATGCTAATGCCCATAAAAGATCAAAACATTATTCATAATCTTGGCTTAGAATTCCCTTGTTGTTTGGATCAGGGCACAAATGAAAATAGTGAATTTTATTAGGATCCACAAAGACTAATGTTAAATGAAAGATGGAAGATTCAAAATTTATTTTGTATTACTGTTTTGAAATAGTATTGTTGAATGAATGATATTTTGTATTACTGTTTATTACTATTTATTACTGTATTTTGTATTATTGTTATTTACTTGCAACTACTGCTTCATCCACTAGTTGAGAAAATAAATAAATGTGGCAGTACGTTTATGAAAAAAAAAGGTCTTAGTTACATGAATAATGCTTTATAAAACTACAAATTGGAAAACACTTGGTGTTATAAAAACTACAACCCACTCACTATTGTAAAACTAGATCTAAGTGTAGAAAAAGAGAATCAATTGGGTGGAGACGTGAAAGTATTATTTGAAATATATGAATTATGTATTCATAAATACTCTTGTTGGAAATAAGTTATTAAAAGAAACATATGAATTATGTAATCATAAATACACTTGTTGCAAATAACTTGTTAAAAGAAACATATGGATTATGTAATCATAGGTACACTCTCAAAGTTGGGAAAAAACAACTACAAAGGTACATAAAAATATTCAATAAATTCAAAACTATATCCCTTTGTCTACAACAAATCCAACAAAATCCCAAAAATATTTTTTATAAGAATTCTATGACATGCTAGTAATAAAAAAATTAGAGGATGTACTAGAAAGTATGTAATGAAAAATGAATCTTCTCTAAAAACACTTGGGAAGAAGTTGACCAAATTGAATGAGATAGATAATGTATTGACTGAAGAGGTTGTTCCTGCTCATGAGAAGTGGAGGATGGAGCATGTGCAGTATGTGCAAGGGGAAAATGATAATGCATAAGTGGATTAACTCGAAAGGTTTTGTATTGCGTATGAATTTGTACAAGAAAAGAAAGAGAGAGGTGATGTTATAAGGGGAGTTGAAAAAATGAAGCCAAGCATTCTTGAAGTTAGCAATTTCATGGAAAAAATACAATTGGAAAAGCAATAGTTGGAAGTGCTCAAAGTGGAGAAAAACAACTGAAGACTAAAATTAACTAATTAGAAAAGGAATTAAAATACAAGAAGAAGTTGTCATGGTCAAAAGAAGAGGAGCTTAATGTTGTTTGGATAGAGCTGCAATCTAAAAGACAAGAATTTGATAAAACAAAGACAACAATGGAAGGTGTTTCCCATGAAGAAGGGCACATGGAGACATTAGTAAATAAGTGTTTCCAATAATATGATGTAGTTTCCAAGTTGAAGGATGGTATCAAGATCCTCGAGCCTCAATTACGAAATGTTCAATTTACCTATAATGGTCCTGCAAAGAATTTTGATAGGTAAAAATTCAAAGGTGTTGTTGCACAACTGATAAAAGTTTAAGATGCCACAACAATAGCTGCATTGGAGGTTGATAGAGGATGAAATTTGTGTAATGCGGTAGTGGATACAGAGTAGATAGGAAAGCTCCCACTTCAAATAGGACATCTACATATAGGAGTAATGATTATCCCTTTAAACAAAATCCAAGCCCATACCATTTCCTCAACAACTCAACAATCACCACACAAATTAGTGAGCAATGGAAATGCAAGGCTGCCACTATCTCTTGTTGCATACGAAGATGAAATTGAACTAGCTATGCTATTTCTATTTTGTAGTGCATGAGTTTGCAGCAATTCAGATGCTACAAAGGGAATTTTTTGCAACCAAGTGGTCTTCTTACTGGCCAAAGTCACAAGTGAGGAGGTGAATTGTATGGGCTTGGATTTTTTTTAAGGGATAATCAATACTCTTGTATGTAGATGTCCTATTTGAAGTGGGAACTTTCCTCTCTATTCTATATCCACTATCGCATTACACAAATTCCCTCCTCCACCAACCTCCAATACAACTATTGTTGTGGTATCTTAAACTTTTATAAGTTGTGCAACAACACCTTTGAAGTTTGACCTATCAAAATGCTTTGCAGGACCATTATAGGTAAGTTGAACATTTCTTGCAACTATTTTGTGCATTTTATATTCTAAATGTATGCTGATATTGAAATGGAATGTTTCTTGAAAGCAAGGGTTGTTATAAAATATGAAGTTAAACTTCAGTACATTATTTTGTTACAGTCTAGATAACAGAAAGTGCTCATTGAACAAGAATTGAGAAGTGAGTCACAATCTTGTATGTTTTCCATCCTGCAGCTATTTTGTGAATTTTTTGTTCCAAATGTATGACGATATTGAAATGGAATGTTTGTTGAAAGTAAAGGGTTGTTATAAAATATGGAGATGAACTTCAATACATTGTTTTTTTTATAGTCTGCATAATAGAAAGTGCTCATTGAACAAGAATTGAGAAGTGAGTCACAACCCTGCATTTTTTCCATCCTGCAACTCTTTTGTGCATTTTTTGTTCCAAACGTGTGACGATATTGAAATGGAATGATTGATGAAAGTAAAGGTTTGTTATAAAATATGAAGGAAAACATCAATACATTGTTTTGTTATAGTCTGCATCATAGAAAGTTCTCATTGAACAAGAATTAAGAAGTGAGCCACAACCCTACGTGTTTTCCATCTTGCAACTTTTTTGTGCATTTTTTATTCCAAACGTATGATGATACTGAAATGGAATATTTGTTGAAAGCAAGGTTTTTTATAAAATATGGAGGTGAAATTCAATACATTATTTTTTTATAGTCTTCATAATAGAAAGTGGTCATTGTTCACAAGAATTGAGAATTGAATCACAACCCTATGTGTTTTCCATCCTGCAACTATTATGTTCATTTTATGTTCCAAATGTATGGAGATATTCAAATACAATGTTTACTCAAACCAAGGGTTGTTATAAAATATGAAGGTGAACTTCAATACATTGTTTTGTTATAGTCTACATAATAGAAAGTGGTCATTAAATAAGAATTGAGAAGTGAGTCACAACCCTGTGTGTTTTCCATCTTGTCAAACGTATGGAGATATTCAAATGCAATGTTTACTCAAACCAAGGGTTGTCCTAAAATATGAAAGTGAACTTCAATAAAAAAAATTGTTACAGTTTGAATAACAGAAAGTGCTCATTGAACAAGAATTGAGAAGTGAGTCACAACCCTATGTGTTTTGCATCCTGCAACTATTTTGTGCATTTTTTGTTCCAAATGTATGACGATATTGAAATGGAATGTTTGCTGAAAGTAAAGGGTTGTTATAAAATATGGAGGTGAACTTCAATACATTTTTTTGTTACAATCTACATAACAGAAAGTGATCATTGAACAAGAATTGAGAAGTGAGTCACAACCCTATGTTTTTTCTATCTTGCAACTATTTTGTGCATTTTTTGTTCCAAACGTATAACGATATTGAAATGGAATGCTTGTGAAAAGTAAAGGGTTGTTATAAAATATGAAGGTGAACTTCAATAAATTATTTTGTTATAGTCTACATAACAGGAAGTGCTCATTGAATGAGAATTAGGAAGTGAGTCACAACCCTATGTGTTTTCCATCTTGCAACTATTTTGTGCATTTTTTGTTCCAAACGTATGACGATATTGAAATGAAATGTTTACTGAAAGTTAGGGTTGTTATAAAATATGAAGGTGAACTTCAATACATTGTTTTGTTACAATTTACATAGCAGAAAGCACTCATTGAACAAGAATTGAGAAGTGAGTCACAACCCTATGTGTTTTCCATCCTGCAACTATTTTGTGCATTTTTTTTTCCAAACGTATGACGATATTGAAATAGAATGTTTTTTGAAAATAAAGGGTTGTTATAAAATATGGAGGTGAACTTCAATGCATTATTTTGTTACATTTTGCATAATAGAAAGCGCTCATTGAACAAGAATTGAGAAGTGAGTCACAACCTTGTATGTTTTCCATCCTACAACCATTTTGTGTATTTTATGTTCCAAATGTATGACGATATTGAAATGGAATGTTTGTTGAAAGTAAAGGGTTGTTATAAAACATGAAGTTGAACTTCAATACATTGTTTTGTTATAGTCTACATAATAGAAAGTGCTCATTGAACAAGAATTGAGAAGTGAGTCACAACCCTATGTGTTTTTCATCTTGCAACTTTTTTGTGCATTTTTTGTTCCAAATGTATGACAATATTGAAATGGAATGTTTGTCGAAAGTAAGGGTTGTTATAAAATATGGAGGTGAAATTCAATACATTGTTTTGTTACAGTCTACATAACAGAAAGTGCTCATTGAACGAGAATTGAGAAGTGAGTCACAACCTTGTGTTTTTTCCATCCTACAACTATTATGTGCATTTTTTGTTCCAAACGTATGGAGATATTCAAATGAAATGTTTAATCAAACCAAGGGTTGTTATAAAATATGAAGGTGAAATTCAATACATTATTTTGTACATTCTACATAATAGAAAGTGGTCATTGAACAAGAATTCAGAAGTGAGTCAAAACCCTGTGTGTTTTCCATCTTGCAACTATTATGTGCATTTTTTGTTCCAAAATGTATGGAGATATTCAAATGCAATGTTTACTCAAACCAAGGGTTGTCCTAAAATATGAAGGTAAACTTAAATACATTGTTTTGTTATAGTTTGCATAACAAAAAGTGCTCATTGAACAAGAATTAAGAAGTGAGTTACAACCTTGTGTGTTTTCCATCCTGCAACTATTTTGTGCATTTTTTGTTCCAAATGTATGATGATATTGAAATGGAATGTTTTTTGAAAGTAAATGGTTGTTATAAAATATGGATGTGAACTTCAATACATTGTTTTGTTATATCTCATAACAGAAAGTTCTCATTGAACAAGAATTAAGAAGTGAGTCACAACCCTGTGTGTTTTCCATCTTGCAACTATTTTGTGCATTTTCTGTTCCAAATGTATGACAATATTGAAATAGAATTTTTGTTGAAAGTAAAGGGTTATAAAATATGAAGGTGAACTTCAATACATTGTTTTGTTACAATCCACATAACAAAAAGTGCTCATCGAACAAGAATTGAGAAGTGAGTTACAACCCTATGTGTTTTCCATCCTACAACTTTTTTGTACATTTTTTGTTCCAAACATATAACGATATTGAAATGGAATGTTTGATGAAAGTAAAGGTTTGTTATAAAATATGAAGGAAAACATCAATACATTGTTTTGTTATAGTCTGCATAATAAAAAGTGCTCATTGAACAAGAATTGAGAAGTGAGTCACAACCCTACGTGTTTTCCATCCTGCAACTTTTTTGTGCATTTTTTGTTTCAAACGTATGATGATATTGAAATGGAATTTTTGCTAAAAGTAAGGGTTATTATAAAAGATGGAGGTGAACTTCAATACATTTTTTTGTTACATTCTACATAATAGAAAGTGGTCATTGAACAAGATTTGAGAAGCGAGTCACAACCATGTGTTTGTTTTCCATCCTACAACTATTATGTGCATTTTTTGTTCCAAAGGTGTGGAGATATTCAAATGCAATGTTTACTCAAACCAAGGGTTGCTATAAAATATGAAGGTGAACTTCAATAAATTTTTTTGTTACAGTTTGCATAACAGAAAGTGGTCATTGAACAAGAATTGAGAAGTGAGTCATAACCCTATGTGTTTTCCATCCTGAAACTATTATGTGCATTTTCTATTCCATATGTATGGAGATATTCAAATGAAATGTCTACTCAAGCCAAGAGTTTTCCTAAAATATGAAGGTGAACTTTAATATATTGTTTTGTTACAGTCTGCATAATAGAAAGTGGTCATTGAACAAGAATTGAGAAGTGAGCCACAACCTTGTGTGTTTTCCATCCTAGAATTATTATGTGCATTTTTTGTTCCAAATGTATGGAGATATTCAAATGCAATGTTTACTCAAACCAAAGTTTTTCCTAAAATATGAATGTGAACTTCAATATGATTTGGGGGGAGAGATGAAAGTCTTATCTGAAAATGTAGACAAGTTTCATAACACATTTATATATATGGAATGAAATCATTTATATGTACCTGTGGAGGAAAAATACAATTGGAAATAGACGAGAAGGAAAAGGAAAAATTAGATGGACAAAGAAATTTCACCAATAAGTTCAAGGCCCAATTTTATTGCTTCTTTGCCAGAAATTGAAGGAAATTGAGAAATTGATTAGGCTAGTGTCAAGAATCTATAAAATCGAGACTTGACCTTATTGGCTAGCCTGCTCACACCTACCACTTCCTTGTTCATCCTTTCCCTGTAACATCAAGAATGTTAACATCACATCAAATTAAAATGGATGCAACAAATTCATTCAAAAGATGAAAATACACATTCAAAAGAAGATTTTAAAATTACCCTTTCTTCTTATTTCTTCCTCAGAAGGAACCAGGGACGGTGTGTTTTCCAATATACTATCAAAATCAACATATTCGAAACATAAATGAAATTCTCTAAATGAAATCACAAAGACACTCTAAAAGCTTAGGAAAAAGCGACTACAAAGGCACATAAAAGTATTCAAGATATTGAAAACTCTATCCAAGAAACATCACCAATAAGGTCAAGGCCCAATTTTCTGCTTCCTTGCCAAAAAATTAGAAATTAGAATCCTGACATCCTATTACATCAATGTAGCAAGATAATGAGTTTCCTATTTCTCAAAATTTCTACCCATTTGGGACAAGAAAATGTGCCTCAACAAGGCAGCAAAGAAGAAAGGGTGCCTAGGGAGGAGATCATTTTCCTAGGTAGAAATTTTCCTCCCCAAGCACCCTTTTTTATTTTCTGCCCTGTCCAGGCACATTTTATTGTCCCAAATGGACACTAACTTTCTAACGCCCACCACTTCCTTGTCCATCCTTGCCCTGTAATGGAAGGAATGTAAACGTCACATCAAATTCAAATACATGCAACCAATTCATTCAAAATATGAAAATACATGCTCAAAAGTATATTTCAAAATTACCCTTTCTTCCACTTTCTTCCTCTAAAGGAACCAGGGACAATGTGTTTTCCAATACACTGTCAAAATCAACATATTCATAGCAAAAATGAAATTGATTAAATGAAGACACAAAGACACTCTAAAAGCTGAGCAAAAAGTAACTGCAATGACACATAAAATTATTCAAGATATTGAAAACTCTATCCAAGAAATGTCGCTAATAAGGTCAAGGCCTGATTTTTCTGCTTCCTTTCCAGAAATTGAGAAATTGGAAATCCATCGTCTTATTACCTCGATGTAGTAGAAAAATGAGTTTCCTATTTGGAAATCCATCATCCTATTACCTCAATGTAGCAGGAAAATGAGTTTCCTATTTCTCAAAAAATTTGCCCAGGAAAACAATCTCCTCCCCAAGCACCCTTTCTTCTTTGTTGCCCTATCGAGGCACATTTTCCTATCCCAAATGGATACTAACTTGCTTGTGCCCACCACTTCCTTGTCCATCCTTTCCCTATAATGGTAGGAATGTAAATGTCACATCAAATTCAAATTCATGCAGCCAATTCATTCAAAATATCAAAATACACATTAAAAAGAAGATTTCAAAATTACCCTTTCTCCCACTTTCTCCCACTTTCTTCCACTTTCCCTTTTAAAGTATGCATCCGTGGTTGGCTATAATATGTAAAAAATTTGCAAGTGTTATAGGACAGTTAAAGTTCCAAAATTTATTACATTGTCTGCTATAAGAAAGCATATATTTTTTCAATCATAAGAAACAAAATTTTAAGGTGGACTTCCTTACATTCTTGGTGTGTAGGAAACAAAAACTTTTCACAAGAAAATAAATGATAGGGGACAGTGTGTTTTCCAACACTACAAATAATGTGAGCATTTTTTTTATTGTAATCAAATGAAGATAGTGAAATTCTATTTACAAATAGCATTCAATACCATTATTCATTTCAAATTATTCTTGATGAGAAAAATAGTCAAGATCAAACAATTTAAATGTCAACCTTTTTATTTCATTTATAATCAAGCTACCATAAAAAATAAGACTTTAGGTGGAATTTCCTACCGATATATTTCATATTAACATAAATAGAATGCACATTATAAACACATAGCCAAACAATGCATTTATTGTTGGTTGTAATATGTAAAACATTTGTGAGTGTTACAGACAATTAAAGTTCCAAATCTTTTTGCACCATCTTCTATAAGCAAGCATATATTTTTTCAATCATAAGAGGAATTTAAAACATAATTTTTAATCTACCTAACACTTGTGATAAATTTTGAAGGTTCCTTTCATTACATTCTTTTTGTTTAAATAAAATAAAGTTTTGAATACATTCGTACTGTCAATGTAATTTCTGGTGGGTGATACATAAAAGTATCCAAAATCAACTGAGCTGTCACCAACCCATTGGGTTTTCACTATGTAAGTAACCAAAACATTTCCATTACATTCATATTGTCTATGTGTAATTGTAGGTTTGAAAACACTGGGTGTTATGAAACCTACAACCCAAATATTATTTTCAAACCCTTTACAAGTAACAACCCAATTGGTTACTCACCCCTCAAATTAATTTGGATAGTCTTATATATCCCTGACTTACAACCCCACCTCGTGCTCTCAAACCTTCAGCTTTCAACATGCAAAATAAAAGAACTCACAACATAGAGTGTTTTCCAATAATGATACTTGTTACAATTTAAAGCACATGTCATAGTCACGTTAGCCTTCTCATGTGCAGTGCACAGATAGCTTCTCACGTAGGGAAAAAAATGTCGACATAATTTGAAGCGACAAGAAAAATGAGGGATTTCATTTGGCTTCAATGTGTAGAGAGTCTTACAACATTGTGTGGGTTGGAGGTTTCATAAATCATGCACTCACCTCCCACTATGATTTTCCAACCTGCAATCATACAGACTATTAATGTTTGTTGGAAAACACTAGGTGCTTATAAAATGGTACCTTTCATTACATTCCTACTATCTAATTAACAAAATATTTTGAAGACATTCATATTGTTTTGTAAAATTCTAGGTTGCAAAGCACTGGTTTTACGAAATCTACAACCCACATATTGTTTTAAAACCCGCATAATACAAAGCACTAGTTTCTTCACTTTTATCATTTGTCTTGATAGTCCCCGCACTATGCCATCCCCTCTATGGACACAACTACTCTTCGAAAAAACTCACCGTTGGAGTTGACACTTCCTCGCTTTCCTCACCATGATGTTTCATCTCGTCTATCGGTTTCATCACTTTTATTAGCCATCTTGGCAGGCCCTACACTATGTCATCTCATCATGTTATGTATGTTCTCATGCATTTTTATATGTACATAGGTGCATTTAGTCCAAAGATTATTTGTTTTCATATAGGGTTTTACAACATTGTGTGGGTTGAAGATTTCATAAATTATGCACTCACATCCCACTATGTTTTCCAACCTGCAATCATACAAAGTGTTAATGGTTGTTGGAAAACACTAGGTGTTTTAAAAAATGGTGCCTTTCATTGTATTCCTACAATCTAAATAAGAAAATATTTTCAAGACATTCATACTGTTGTGTAAAATTCCAGGTTACAAAACATTGGTTTTTTGAAATCTGTAACCCACACAATGTTTTAAAACCCTTTACAAGTGACAACCCAATCAGTTACATGTTGAATACCCAAGATACTGAGAGGGGGGTGAATCATTATCTTCATAAAATTATTGAACAAACATCATCCAATTACTCCAATGCATATAACAGTAAAGATGAGAAAAAGCATTAACAAAACATAAGACCACACAACACATGAACACCAGAATTTTACGTGGAAAACCTAGAATGGGAAAAACTACAGTGAGGATTAACTCATAATATAATATAGTTCCAAAACCAAATTAAAAAATAGGTTCACTGTCAGATACAAAAGCTCGTTGCTTACATAGAAGACTTGTCCAAGCAAGAAGGCTCACTGCCTAGAAAAGGATTACAATAAAAAAATGGCTTTACAACCAGAATATGAGCTAATAAAGTTATACCTCACAAGTGCAAATTCAGTCCCTTTGATGCTCAATTAATAGACTTAACACACTTCATTATTTTTGCACACTTCGCTTCATATTCGCACCATACTTCACATTCAATTCATCATACACCACATCGCTTCAACAATCTCAAAAAAAATCAATATATATATCTAATATATTTGCAAGCATCAATTAGGTCAGCCTAATTAGATGCAATCTTTATTCACCAAAAAGACTAATTGTCGGCTCCAAGTTAGTACAAAACTTCTCTAAAAATAATTCAACCTTGTAGCATGATATATCATGTTAGCATAGACCTAGAATAGGTTGCACATACATCCACAATACAAAATTAATTCTCTATATACCACCAACTGTTTATTAGGTTGGCCAAAGATAGACCTAATAACAAAATGCAATCAATAGAATAGTGCCAAATCACCATACGAGCACATGAGCACACAATATTATGAACTTACAAGCTTCCAACATCCAAAAATCATTTCCCGAAACTATGAGCAATGATAATCACTAGAGGAGAATCACAGACCAAAATACTGGACCAAAATACCAAAGGATGTAAACTTGTTCTTCATACCGGTTCAGAGTATCAGATCAACATGACTACTCAATCAACATGGCGACATCAATGACAACACAAATTCTACACAACTAGACATTCTTCTTCATTCTTCCAACATTACAAACCCCTCACCTCAATTCCATTGGTTTTTCATCTCCCCCACCTGCTCTCCAACCTTTCACTTTCAACCTATAGAATGAAAAATCCCACAACACAGAGTGTTTTCCAATTATAGTACTTCTTACTGTAGACACCTAAAAAATTCCTAGCTTGCACACTAGCATTTTGGAACTCATATTCATCTATTAATTAAGTGATTTAACATCATTTAATTAATTCATCATCAAACAATATTGAAAATCATCCCGCAACATCTTGTAATGTCTCAGAACATCTCGGAATCATCCCGCAATGTCTTGGAACATCTTAGAATCATCTCATAACATCTCAGAATCATCCCGTAATGTCTTGAAACATCTTAGAATCATCTCGGAACATCTTAGAATCATACTGTAATATCTTAGAACATCTCAGAATCATCTTGTAATTTCACAAAACATCTCAGAATCATCTCGTAATATCTCAAAATATCTCAGAATCATCTCGAAACATCTGAGAATCATCTCCCAACGTCTAAGAATCATCTCACAGCATTCTAGAACATCTCAAAAACATCACACAACATAAAACAACATCCAAAACCCTAAATCCTCTATTAATTGAATAAAACAACATTATTTAATTAATTTACTTTTCATCATTTCTAACAAATTAAATAAATTGCATTTATTTTATAAAGTCCTAAAAACCCTAATTCTACTATTAATTGAATAATACAACATTATTTGATTAATTCACGTTTCTATCATTTCAACCAATTAAATAAATTACATTTATTTAATAAATTCCTAATCTCACTTTATTTTGCCCTGATTGATTAAATAACGCCAATTATTTAATTACATCACTAAATCACCTTATTCCCTTAAGTTGATTAAATTATTAAGTCATAATAATTTAATTACAACACTTTCCCTCCTAAATTTGAATAATTAAATCAAACTATTCAAATCAATTATCAAAAATCAGATCAAACTAATGCAACTTTGTTTGCAAAGTTAAAACTTGATTTACACGTTCAACTCTAAGGAATTAATTAATTAATTAAATCAATTAATTCATATTCGTCACCCACTTTCTGATTGAGCAAATTATGATTGTTGACTGAGCAAACTAATTTTTTAACTAATCAATCTAAATTGCTAACCGAGCAATCTAAGTTGTTAACTAATCAATCAATTTCCTAACTAAGCCATCTAAATCCTAACTGATCAATCTTAAATCCTGACTAATCAATCTAATCCCCAACTAGCCAATCTATTCCTCAATTACACAAATTGTGCAATCAATTTTGCATAAAATTCTCATGTATAAATCCTCTCAACACACTTCAACCGTCGATCTGGATATTCTCCAACACGATCCTGATCATCCATTTTGAATCTTATTTTCTATATAACAAACCCCTTTTCTCACAAATAAGGATTAGAGAATCAACATCATTTGCACAAAAAAGTACTGCTGACATGCACAACCACCATTGTTAGAGCTTCAACCATTTCTTCAATCAACCAACATCAAAATCATTCCTCAAGCTTTTACACATGAACTATGGAGGCTTTGTGGTGATAAAAACAACCCAACATTAGGTGAATACACTCCGATACAGGATGATAATGTTGTTTTTTTGTTTACATTCAATTTAGTAATCATAGATTCTTTAATGTATGTTCAAATAGCTTAGTTTCATTTCATATGTGTAGGATTAGATCTTAGATTAATTGTGTTTGATATTAGCTTAGATTCTTGTTTGAAGCATGTTTGATCTTGTTTGCATCTAATGGTTTTCTCCCTCACACATTATGGCATGCTCAGTGGGACCCTCGTACCCTCCACTAACATTTGTTTGAGATGTTTTTGAAGTTGCAAGTCTTGGAAGTGCACTTGACGATGTTTTAATGCACTGCCTAGAAGAACTATGCACTTGACTGTCAAGAAAAATGAGCACTTAAAACAAGAACTACACACTTGCCATGGGAACTGTGCACTTGCACCAAAGGTCAATGCAATTTCTTGAAAATCATTGTATTTTCTTTTAACAGTGGTAGCATTTGCTCTCAGATTTGAGCATTTGTTTCTAATAGGGGCGCTTCTGCATTTTTTTCTAAGCATTTTCTCTAAGAACTAAGTAGTTGCTCTGACAGACAAGTGCATGGATCCTGCACTATTGTAGTGAATTTCTCCACTAACATTTGCTTGTTTTTGAATGTGTAACAGGTATTAATGGATTTGATGTGGGACTCAAGTGATTTTAACTCATTTTTTTGTAGGGAAGACAATCGATCGGAGATTTCTAGATCCACAAAAAGTTTTTATTAACTTAGGAAAAACTTGATTTTGGTGCTCTAAAAAGAACTTGTTACCTATTTTTTAGCTATAACTCAAAACAGGTAAAGCTAAATTACATTAATCATTCAAAGGTACACAAATAATCTCAAATTTCTTGCTAAGTATTCATTGATCATGAAAACTTGATTACTTATGGATTCATTATTATTATTCAATAATTGTAATAGAGGAGCTTATGCAATTGCATATAAACATTGTTTTATTCATATTGTAAAAATCAAGGTCCCACACAAGCCGTGGGAGTAGTTTAATCTGATTTACGTAATCAAATGATAGGTACAAGAAAAAATTGTAAACTACACAACTGTAGACAATATAAATATAGAAAGGAGGGTGGTTCATCATTTCTTGTAATGATGAGGCCATTGATACTCGATATCTTCAATGGTGTTGTTGAAGCTTTCCAGGTTCCCCAACTCTAGTCTCCTTGAGTTGTCCTGCAGGATGAATGGAAATGACGTTAGAGATTGAATCTAAGCAATGATGAATCAAGATCAATCCTATGCCTACATTTCCAACAAAAATATAATCCACATTCATTCAAAGTATACATCAGATGATTAAGTTATTAAAGAGCACAAGGATCATTGGAAGCTTTCAGCTTCAATTATTTTTCTAACATGTTTATTATGTTCATGATCAATTATCATCAGATATGTGGAGAAAAACGAGCTCCCACAAGGGTTGAGCCCGACATATCAAAAGGATAGGAAAGAACCATGCATTATGCTTCTTAGAGAGAGAATCAAACATCAAAATTTCTATAGAAGGCTTATGCCATGAAAAATAAAGAAAAAATAGGCCAGGAAAGTCCAAAGATATTTTGGACAACAATGAACATAATAGGGTAATCTATAGCATCATTGAAGAGAGCAACAAGTGGAAATACATAAATGCAAACATCATATTCACCAAGTGAAGGAAGTGTTATCTCAGACAATATATGATAAGTATGATATGCTACAAATACATGATGGTAGTACATTCTTCCTAGTGCAACTACCTACAGGAGCTACCATGCCTGAGTTTGTTCATGGAATGGACATTTAAGCCATGTATGACAATTATTCTATCAAGGACAGTCAGGGCTATACAAAAGGTGGAGCATAAATTATTGAAGAATAGTTTGTTTTCATTTGATAAAACCAAGGCAACTACCATGAAGCCACTAGAAATGTAATCTTTCAACATCACTAAGGAGATATTTTGCAGAATGAACTTAATGTAACTTTTCCAAAGGAAACATAGAATATGATTACATTTGAAACAGGTTTCTTGTGCTTCGGAGTTATGTTTAAAGAAAAATACCAAGGGAATGTCAATTTGCATCAGTCAAATAAGCCTATAGAGCAACATTATTATCAAATATAAAATTTTAAGATCATAAAGTTTCCACGGTCCATGATAATGACGAGAGTTGTTTCTGGATTATAACTGTGTCAATTTTTTGTATCAACATTTTGGATCATACTCCATGATCCATCATCAGGATAAGATCATAAAGTTTCCACAGTCCATGATAATGATGAGAGTTGTTTCTGGATTATAACTGTTTCAATTTTTTGTATCAATGTTTCGGATCATACTCCATGATCCAAAACATTGATACAAAAAATTGACACACTTATAATCCAGAAACAACTCTTGTCAAATATAAAATTGTTGAACAAACATTTGTTACAGTGATTTTTAGACTTGAGATCAACAAAATGGAAAAGGTAAGTAGATTGTTATTTTATCATGGAGAAAGTAGTGAAGGCACATCAATGATAACAATAACAGTGCCATGAAGAATCAATTGTAGTGATTGGAGACTTTCATTTCAGGCAGCATTACAGAGAGCGAGGAGATAATCATATGCATACAAAAACCTGATTTATTCTTCTAAATATGAATCTGAGTATATAATGATGCCTTGACAGTTTTTGTTCATACAAATGGTGCTTATTGTACTGGAAAACATACAGAGTTTCTTTTATTCTTTCTACAACAAGGAAGAATGTTTTCTATCTTGTTTTAAGTGATCTTGTATAGCTAATCAAAGAAAGGAATACACAGAAAATAGATCTTCAGGCAGATTGTGTTCATCAAGTAATGAAAAGGGTTCATGAAATAATGAAAAATGTGTAGGGTTTCATACCCGTACTATGTAATAACATTAAGACACAAATATCCAGCATAAGAAAGAAACTTCAAAAATACAATTAGTGGCGGCCTAGAGGAACCTTGTGTCTCACGGTTAACGAAACCCAATTGGGGTTTGCTCAGTTTTAACAATACAGGGAAATATTGGAAAGCTCGAGCTCATTTTTACAGAGAGGAAGCCACAACCTGCAAGAAGGATTGATTTTGCAAATTGCCAAAAAAAAGAAAGGTTGATCAATCTGGAAGATTAGCAAATTTTTATACTTGCATATTATACAAAAGTGCAAATCTCAAAACAGTACCTCCATGGAGTGCATTCAATGAAACTTTCATGACAAATAACTCGAATAATAGCATAGATGTCGAGCTTCAAAGACATAAGGGTTTCAAAACCCTTGTTTAAATATTATTGCAACCAAATTTCCATGGCGGCCTAGAGAACACACAGGTCGAGCTTCATTTCTTGCAAACACACCTAGAATCTATGGTGATCTAGAGGTGAGGATTTTGAGAAATATATGCAGAAAGGAAAACAAACCTAGAAAGCCATACATGAAAGAGTGCTAGGAAGATGTTGTAGAGATAAACCCAAAGAACACAAATTCCTCATCATTTTCTATTTCAAATGAACATCATACCTGTAGAAAAGATCGAATATCGAAACATAGCTCATGGTGGCACCCAACTGAGAAACTTTTCAAAAGATTCAAGTAAAAAATGATAGAATCATAGAAGAATGAATTAGTTGAAAGGAAGGAAAATGAGCTCTAGATCTCAGAGAACCCTAGCTCAAAGAGAGACTTCATGGCAACTGAAGTCAGTTGAGTCTTCTCAAAAAGTTGCAAAGTCAAAATAATGATGATTTAGGGTTCAATGATCACTTTTATTCAAAAAGCCATAAATCGAATGATGATAGCCTCTAACTATTGTTTTAAAAGAATAATCATTTCATGCCTTGGTCTTGACTTTAATGTTAATGACCTAATATAAAGGGGCCCGTGAGCTAAACAAAGCCATGAAATCATTAAGGCACCTAGCTATGTGTTACATGAAGAGCCCAAGATAACATTTGAAAATCATATATTTCATCATATATTATATGATATGCATATATTGCATGAGGAGGCTGCAAGCATGTAAGAAGACTTGGAGTCTTCTTGACTTATGATTAGCAAAGTGAGAGCTTGGAGTGCTACTATTTTTATTTTTTTATTTTTTAGTATTTTCCCCTTCTATGTCTGATTGTAAAGTTATTTTCAAACTTTATTAAACAATATTATTTATTGTTTTAATAATTTTTTGAAATAACTATTTTAAGAAGGGGAAAATATTGAAAAAAAAATCACTCACATGCATGTGGAATGGGAGAGTTCATTTTCACTTAGAGCTTCGGTTTCAGTTATCCAACCATGCAAGGATTAAATGGGTTTATTTTCAATTTTGATGGAGTTTCTTTCAGTTCCACATTAGTTCACAAGGTATTTTGGTCAAGCGCATGGAGAGGTGGAGATTTCTAGGCACAAAGTGCAATTTGCTTCAGTTTTGGGCTATTTTATCAGGATTTTCTCTTCTACTCGGATTTCACATTGGAGATGCAATTTTTCAATTCAGTTTTCATTCATTTCCATTTTTGGTTACTTTGTGTATGCCTATTTTGTATATATTAGAAAAAGTTAGTCTTTTTATTTTAGTTCCTATTTTTTGCCTTTTCCTTCAACAAAGAGACTTGATGTAACTCAGATTTCAGATTTTAATAGATTATGCAGCAGTTTTTACAGGTTAATTAGTTGTGATTTGCAAAAGATTCCTTTAATTTCTAGTATTTTCAAGTTTTTCTTTCAAGATTTTAGGCATCATTATTGTGTGGGATTTGATCAAAGGATTATTGTGTTTTTAGTTTTTGAGACCTCTAATATTTATGTCTCCTTCATAGATATCTATATGCATTTTAGTTTAAGTTCACTGGTTATACACTATGCATGTAACTGATTAAGTAGTTTAGTCGTGAAAACCATGTTTCCCTCAAAATTGTATTTAATCAAGGCCTTTGTTTAAAATATTCAGTTGATTAAGCTATTAGATCAGGTTGTGAAAATAGAAGTATTGGGTAATCATTTGTGAGTTAAGTCTACACATTAGTTTCTTTTGGTGCATCACCATAGTTAAGTTTTTTCCAGTTTTGTATTAGTTTTAAATCATTTTCCCTTTACCAATCAAGTTTAAGTCCATAATTAGAAAATTCAATGGAAGTTGGCCTAGAATCCAAAGGTCTAGTTTTGTATAGGGTACCCACAACTTGAAATTAGTCCAATGTTGAATGGGATTGCACAGCTTTGCATATGGGTGTGAATTCCTATGACAACAATTTTTGGCATGCCCGGTGGGACTCTGAATTATAGTTCAGAGAAAGAATTCAAAATTTCCAAGTTATTGTTTTGGTATATACAATAGTACTTCAACCTTTCAGAGGTTAAAATTTCATATACTCGGCGATTCCATTCTCAAGTTTCAAGCAGATCAAGTGCAAATAGCTTATGAGAAATGTTCAAACAAAAATTTCTTCTCCATTTGAATGCTTACTATTGTCTTCACCAACAAGAAGAGGAAGGATAGCCAAGAGAAAACCTAGTAGGTCTTCAAGAAACAAATCAGTTTCTCCAATTTTTAGAATAGAATTATTAGTATATTCAACAAGAAGGAGAGGCAGATCATCAACAAGGTAGCCAGGTTCACATTCAACTTCACTAAGTTACAGAGCATCGGTATCACCTTCAAGAGGTTCACCGAGTTTTGTTACAAGATCAATTCCACTATTTTTGGTATGTCATGTACCAATTTTACAAGTTGTGAATCTCAAAATACCAGCAGCTCCGATGGCCAAAGTGCATGCATTTGTAGCATTTAATGGGGGCAGCCCATTGAATTTGGTTCAACATGATGATATACCAGTTGCTGCACTCAAAATTTTGCCCTTTTTTACTGGTGAAGAGCAGACTACACCAATTGAACATATCAGAGATGTAGCTTCACTTTATGGAGTTCATCACGTGACTCTAGAGAATGTGGCATTGAGAATATTAGCAGCGTCATTCAAGGGCAAAGCACTTCAATGGTTCTATGGCTTATCGGTTAATGTTGTCGTGACATGGGATGATTTAGGAGACAAGCTAAGCAAAAAAAATTCTGACAAGTCTGATCATCTATCTCTAGTCGAGTAAATGACGACTATAAAGAGAGCACCACAAGAACAAATGATGAACTTTAATTTTAGGTTTTAAAGGACCTAGAACAAAATTCCAGCAATGGTAAGGCCAACTCCTAATCATGCTTTTCCATATTATCTTAGATCATTGAATGGTGATATTTCCTTAATGATACAATCAATGGGTGGATTAACATTACCAACAACATATGACATTGCTATTAGAGCAGAAATTATCCTTATACAGGCTGGTAAATTTGCACCAAGCCCTCCTATGCCAATATTTCCAAATATTCATCCCTTGATGCCCATTAATTTACCACCTATTGCCCTAGTTCCAGTTGAACCAGCCTTATGCTATCAACTAGTTGTTCAAAATGGTTCTTTTCCAGCACAATCATATTTTCAAGAGCTTAGGGGTACTCAGCAGGAGATGGAAAAATTATTGCAGACAGTCAATAATGACTTAGTGAGTCTTAAGAGGCAGGAAGGTCAGCATTTCAAGCCTTACCAAGCACCTTTCCAGCCTAGCAGACCACCTTATCGGGTAGATAATCAAGGAAAAAGAAGGAGTTTCAATCCCAGGCCACCATACAATCAGAATCAGAATGTTGCTAGCTCTTCGAAGGAGCTCGTACCTATTCAGAACAACTTGGTGCAAGATTATGTATGGTGCTACCCATGCAATCAACCTCATAATCAGGCCATGTGCATGAATGGAGTAATTAATCAGGCCCTGATGGTACAAAAACATTATGCAGCTACATAAAATACAACAAAAGATAGCAATGATCAAACGCAACATGATGATGTGGATGTTGCCATGATGAACTAGCAAGGGAACAAATTTTGTGGATTTAATCATGCACAAGGTCAAAATCAATCAACCACTTCTATTGCAACAAATACAAGATCCAAGAAAAGAGAAATTGACCTTAGACAATAGGTTGTTCCTAATGTACAATAGCCAGAAAAGGACAAACAACAAGCTGATAAAGGTAAACAGCAAGCTAGTTAGCATAAAAATCAATTTACAATAGTTGATAAAGAGCAGCCACATCCCTCTTCTTCACAGAATGTCCATATTCTACCAAGAGGACAACCTGAACCTGGTAAAGAGCAACAGAAACAAGAAGAACCTGCTAACGAACAACCAAGAACTCATTCAATTCCAGTACATAAGGAGGCTATTGTTCCTAAAATTCACCAAAAGGTTAGTGGTTCTTCTTTCAATATTGTAGATCATATGATAAAGACTACTGTTAGCATCACCATGTTGGATGCATTACACCTTCTTGGGTAGAAAGAAAGCTTGCAAGAGGCTTTAGCTAAGATATCCATTTCATATGGGTCTCTTCAAAACCAGCCAAGTGTTCTTGCAAACAGTTCAGATCACAAGAAGGAGAAGCCAACTCAAGAGGTAAAGCCACCACCTTTTTATGTCAGCTTGATAATTGGTGATAATATAGTGCATAATTTCATGATAGATTCAGGAGCAAGCAGCTCAATTATGCCTAAACAACTAGTAGATAAGTTAGGACTTGAGTATGAACCATTATCAAAAGGGGTAGTTCAATTGGATGGCATAGTAATTAAGTCTGTAGCAGTTATTAAAAATCTGCCCTTTACATTACGTGCCTATCCAAACTTTCAAATTCCACAAGATATATATTATTGATCTCCCACCTTATTTTGTCATTTTCCTATCTAGAGATTTCACTGCAAAATTAGGTGGTTATCTATCATCAGACTAGTCACACATGTTTTCCAAAACTAGATATGGTACTAGAGTCGCTATTAAGTCAGAACCATAGGCTAAAGACCATATTGACCCTTATGTTCCAAATCCCATAAATGCAAACCTAGCTTTCCATAATCAGGAGGATCAATCCATGACCCCTGACCCCACTGTACCTATAGAAGACATACCTGACATAAATTTAGATGAGTGGGCAGCCGTGAATCATGAGGTTGATCCATTCAATCTCATGGAAAAAAGTAGGTTTGGGCATTTATATGATTTAGGAGCCCGATGTAACTATTCCAAATCTGGTCAAGCAAAAAAAACAACAAAAACAACAAATTGATTAGCTCTAGAAGTTGTACTTTGATGAATCTAGGAGTAAAATAGGTGCTAGTGGAGGAGAAATGCTCATATCACCTGAAGGAGATAGGTATTACTTTATTTTTAGATTTTCTTTCAGTTTTTTAATAATGTTGTTGAGTACGAAGCATTGATTCATGGTTTAGAATGGGCTAGAAAAAGAAAAATTAAGTGCTTATAGGTGTTTGGTGATTCTGAATTAATAGCAAATTAGGTTAGAAATCTAAATTTAAAAAAGAATGATTTTTTGAAATTGTATAAACATCATGTTTGGGACTTAATTGAAGATTTTGATGCATTTAATCTGCTACCAATACCAAGAAATCAAAATAAGTAAGCTGATAAACTTGTTGCCATAGGATCACAGTTTGACATTCTGACTGAAATTCACAATGTGGATGTGCAAAAATATGTGAAAGCAGTTTTCAGACCATCAATACCTGATAATAATGTAAGTTGGTAGATTTTTTACAGTGATGAACAAATAATTCACTTTTTGATGGAAGAAGCAGAGTTTTCTATTGGAAACCAGCAAAATTTTGATCAGTAATATGATGATCAGATCATGCAACTAAAGTCTAACAAGATTCCTAAGGGGTTGTTGACCCTTGAATCCATCTTCAACACTGATGATCAGGTTAGAAGAGACAAATATAGCATCATAGTGAAGCAGGAGCATTACGAACCAATTGAGATATTCAAGGACAAGCTCCTCAAGCTTGGTAAAGTCTGTACAGAGGAACAACAAGCCTTTGTCTTGCTTTTCTAAGAGTTTAGTGACATTTTCGCTTGGGAATATGGAGATCTGAAGGGTTTCAACCCTGAGTTAGCTCAACATACCATTGAGTTGAAACCCAATGTGAAACCAGTCAGACAGAAGCAAAGGCCCCTGAATCCAAAGTTAGAACATCTAATGAAAACATAATTGAACAAGTTGATCAAAGGTAGTATAATATTTCCAATCAAGCACACTTCTTGGGTATCAATCCTGGTGCCTATCAAAAAGAAGAATGGAGAAATAATATTGTGCATTGATTTTTATGATCTAAACAAAGCTTCACTTAATGATCACTATATGTTGCCTTCAATGGAGAAAATACTGCAAGTTGTTTTAGGATCAGAGAGGTTCTCATTTTTGGATGGATATTCAAGTTATAACCAGACATTAGTTAAAGAAGAAGACCAGTATAAGACACCCTTTACCACCAAGTGGGGTATTATGGCTTACAAAAAGATGTTGTTTGTATTGTCAAACGCAGGAGAAACCTTTCAAAGAGCAATGGATATGGCTCTCCAAGGTTTGATAAACAAGTTTGTTCTTGTCTACTTGGATGACATCATTGTTTTCTCATGAAATGCTAATGAACATTTTGGTCATCTTAGAATATTTTTTGAGAGATGCAAAGAGTATGGAGTTTCTTTGAATCCAAAGAAAAGCATTTTTTTTGTTCACGAAGGTAAGCTTTTGGGTTACATTGTTTCTAAATATGGTATTTCTATTGACCCAGAATGTATTGCAGCCATTTTGGCATTACCACTTCTAGATCACAAAAAAGGTTTACAGAGCTTTCTAGGAAAAATAAACTTCGTTAGGAGATTTATTCATAACATTGCAATGTTGTTGCAACCTCTCACAACCATCTGAAAAAAGAACGTGCAGTTCAGCTAGACAAAGGAGTGTAAAAAAAATTTTGAGTAGATTAAGGAGGCACTTGCAGTAGCCCCAACACTTATAAATCCAAACTTTGATGAATATTTTATGCTGTATGTGTTTGGTAGTGTTGACACAATTTCTTCCATGTTATGTCAGCAGAATGATCAAGGACTTGAACAACCCATAGTATTTTTTAGTCAAGTATTGCATGATTAACAAACAAGGTATTCATTTACTGAGAAACATGTGCTTGTTGTAGTGAGAAGTATCAAGAATTTTAGACATATGTTGTCTAATAATAAAATACATTTGTCAGTAGCTCACCCCATAGTCAAATATTTTTTGTTAAATAAGGACATTAATGACAAGAGAGCAGGTTGGATAACCAAAGTCGTGGAATACGACATCAACATAAAGGTTACCAAGCTTGTTAGAGGTAAAGGTCTGTGCGAGCAACTTGCAGAAAATAATGAAAACAACAGTGAAGATGTCACTACAGTTCTAAATTTTGAAGAAGAACCTGTTGTTACAGCCAATTCAGTTGATTGGATCCATCAAATCATTCATTACTTGCATACTGGAGATTTCCCAAAAGGTATGGACAAATCTAAGCGAAGATATTATAGATTACAAGCAATTCCATATGCATAAATTGATGGTGTTCTTTATAAAAAGGACTTCAATGGAGTATTCCTCAGATGTGTTTACCCAAATCAGACTAAAAGAATTCTCGAGGAATTCCATGATGGACCTACTGGAGGTCACTTTGCACCACATACTACATCTCTGAAAATAATGAGAGCGGGATATTATTGTCCAGATCTATTCAAGGATGCTCATGCTTATGTGATAAAATTCAATAATGTTCACTGTTTGCAGGGAAATAGAAGTTAGCATCCCTACCCCTGAATCCAATTCAAGTTGAACAACCATTTGGGAAATGGGGACTTGACTTCATCGGTCCAATTTAACCCACTGTCAAGCGCAGGTCACAAATGGATTCTTACATCAACAGAATATTTTACAAAATGGACTAAAGCAGTTTCTTTGAAAGATGCAAATGAAACATCTATTTTAGTTTTTTATCAAGACTTAGTTTCCAGGTTTGGTACACCTAATTCAATTATTTCTAACAATGCATTAGCCTTTTTTGGTTTAAGAGTTTCATATTGGTCAGTAAAGAATAACATTTATCTGAATACTTCGTCCAATTATTACCCCCAGGGTAATGGACAGGAAGAATCAATAAATAAGAATATGATTAAGATAATAAAAAATACTATTGAGGATAATCAGAGGTCATGGCATGACAAAATTAAATTAGCCCTTTGGGCTAATAGAATTAAACCAAAATGATCAACAATTTTTTCACCATATGTTTTGGTTTATGGCAAAGAGGCCAAGTTGTCAATTTCAATAGAGTTACCAAATTTGAGCTACATAAGAGAACTGGAGTTACTTGAGGAGTAGTCAATGCAAGCTAGGCTTGCTCAATTGACAGAGTTGGAAGAAATCAGAAAAGAAGCTTTTAGGAAGCTCTAGATTCATCATTCTCAAATGAAGAAAATGTTTGACAGGAAAGCAATAGCAAGAGTCTTCAATAAGGGTGACTTAGTATTTAAATGGGATGAGTTAAAGAGAAAACCCTACAAACATACCAAGTTTGATGCCATATGGGATGGCCCATACATTATTACAACAAAGAATGAACATAACGCATTCCAGCTCTAAAGGTTGGATGGAGAGGTGTTACCTATCCCCGTCAACGGGATTCATCTCAAACAATGCTATTAAGAATCAAAGTTTGGTGTTGTACATAGTAGAGTAGTTTTCAATTTCAGTTATGCTTTCAATAAGTGCCACATGGCACATTTTCATTTCAGTATTGTTTTTCTTTCAACAAAGTGCAGTTGTTGCACACGGTTTTCAAACTCTGTCTTAAACAAAGTTCCAGTAGTTTCTTTCAGTGTGTGTGGTTTGCATCTGAGTTACAAGTTTTTCTAAGTCAAAAAAGAGTAAAGAACAAACTCCATGCCCAATGGATAAGCTACATAACTGGTCTAAGGTGTTTAGCATACAAACAATCCGTAGAGGTCACCAAATTTTTACCTATTTTTTAGCTACAACTCAAAATAGGTAGAGCTAAATTGCATTCATCATTGAAAGGTATACAAATAATTTCAAAGTTCCTGCTAAGTATTCATTGATCATGAAAAAATGATTACTTTTAGATTCAGTATTCTTATGCAATAATTATATTAGAGTAGCTTATGCAATTGCATATAAACATTGTTTTATTCATATTGTAAAAATAAAGGTCCCACACAAGTCATGGGAGTAGCTTAATTTGATTTACGTAATCAAATGATAGGTACAAGAAAAAATTGTTAACTACACAACTGTAGACAATATAAACATAGAAAGGAGGGTGGTTCATCATTGCATGTAATGATGAGGTCATTGATACTTGATATCTTCAATGGTTTTGTTGAAGATTTCCAGGTTCCCCGACTCCAGTCTCCTTGAGTTGTCCTGTAGGATGAATGGAAATGACATTAGATATTGACTCTAAGCAACGATGAATCAAGATCAATCCTATGCCTACATTTCCAATAGAAATATAATCCACATTCATTCAAAGTATACATCAGATGATTAAGTTATCAAAGAGAACAAAGATCATTGAAAACTTTTAGCTTCAATTATTTTGCTAACACGTTTGTTCATTGTGCAAGAATAGGTTTATTATGTTCATGATCAATTATCATCAGATATGTGGAGCAAAACAGGCTCCCACAAGGGTTGGGCCTGGCATATCAGAAGGATAGGAAAGAACCATGCATCATGCTTCTCAGAGAGAGAATCAAACATCAAAATTTCTATAGAAGGCTTATACCATGACAAATAAAGCAAAAACAGGCCCTGACAGTCCAAAGATATGTTGGACAGAAATGAACATAATAGGGTAATCTATAGAAGCATTGAAGAGAGCAGCAAGTGGAAATATATAAATGCAAACATCATATTCACCAAGTGAATGAAGTGTTATCTCAGATAATACATGATAAGTATGATATGCTACAAATACATGATGGCAGTACATTCTACCTAGTGCAACTACCTATAGGAGCTACCATGCCTGAGTTTGTTCATGGAATGGACATTTAAGCCATGTATGACAATTATTCTATCAAGGATAGTCAAGGCTATAAAAAAGGTAGAGCATAAATTATGAAGGAATAGTTTGTTTTTATTTGATAACAATAAGGCAACTATCATGAAGACACCAAAAACGTAATCTTTCGGCATCACTAAGGAGATATTTTGCAAAATGAACTTAATGTAACTTTTCCAAAGGAAACATAGAAGATGATTAAATTTGAAACAGGTTTCTTGTGCTTCAGAGTTATGTTTAAAGCAAAATACCAAGGGAAAGTCAAATAAGCCTGTAGAGCAGCATTATTATCAAATATAAACTTGCTAAACAAACATCCATTACAGTGATTTTCAGAATTGAGATCAAAAAAATGGAAAAGGTAAGTAGACTATTATTTTATCATGGAGAAAGCAGTGAAGGCACATCAATGATAACAATAATAGTGCCATGAAGAATCAATTGCAGTGATTGGAGACTTGCATTTCAGGTAGTATTACAAAGAGCGAGGAGATAATCATATGCATAAAAAAACCTAATTTATTCTTCTAAATATGAATCCAAGTATATAATGATACCTTGATAGTTTTTGTTCATACAAATGGTGCTTATTGTACTAGAAAACAGATAGAGTTTCTTTTATTCTTTCTACAGAAAGGAAGAATGTTCATTATCTTATTTTAAGTGAGCTTGTATAGCTAATGAAGGAAAGGAATACATAGAAAATAAACCTTCAGGAAGATCGTGTTCATGAAGTAATGAAAAGGGTTCATGAAATAATAAAAAATATGTAGGGTTTCATACCCGTACTATATAATAAAATTAAGACACAAATACCCAACATAAGAAAGAAACTTCATAAATACAATTAGTGGTGGCCTGGAGGAACCTTGTGTCTCATGGTTAATGAAAACCAATTGGGGTTTGCTCAAATTTAACAATACAGGAAAATATTGGAAAGCTCGAGCTCATTTTTATACAGAGGAAGCCATAGTCTACAAGAAGGATCTTGATTTTAAAAATTTCTAAACAAAAGAAAGGTTGATCAATTTGGATGATTAGAAAAAATTTATACTTGCATATTATACAAAAGTGCACCTCTCAAAACAATACCTCCACGGAGTGCATTCAATGAAAACTCCATGACAAAGAACTCAAATAACAACATAGATGCCGAGCTTCAAAGACATAAGGGTTTCAAAACCCTTTTTTAAATCTTGTTTCAACCAAACTTCCATGGCAGCCTAGAGAACACACAGGTCAAGCTTCATTTCCTGCAAACACACCTAGAATCTATGGTGATCTAGAGGTGAGGGTTTTGAGAAATATATGCAGAAAGGAAAACAAACCCAGAAAGCCATACATACAAGAGTGCTAGGAAGATGATGCAAAGATAAACCCAAAGAAGACAAATTCCTCATCATTTTTCTATTTCAAATGAACATCATACGTGTAGCAGAGATCGAATCTCAAAACTTAGCTCATGGCGGTGCCCAACTCAGAAACTTTTCAAAAGATTCAAGTAAAAAATGATAGAATCATAGAAGAATGAATCAATTGAAAGGAATGAAAATGAGCTCCAGATCTCAAAGAACCCTAGCTCGAAGAGAGACTTCATGGTGGCTGAGTCTTCTCAAAAAGTTGCAAAGTCAAAATAATGATGATTTAGGGTTCAATGATCGCTTTTATTCAAAAATCCCTAAATCGAATGATGATAGCCTCTAACTATTGTTTTAAGAGCATTAATCATTTCATGCCTTGGTCTTGAATTTAATGTCAATGACCTAATATAAAGGGGCCTATGAGCTAAACAAATCCATGAAATCACTAAGGCACCTAGCTATGTGTTACATGAAGAGCCCAAGATAGCATTTGAAAATCATATATTTCATCATATATTATATGATATGCATATATTGCATGAGGAGGCCGCAAGCATGTAAGAAGACTTGGAGTCTTCTTGACTTATGATTAGCAATGTGAGAGCTTGGAGTGCTACTCTTTTTATTTTTTATTTTTTAGTATTTTCCCCTTTTATGTCTCATTGTAAAGTTATTTTCAAACTTTATTAAACAATATTATTGATTGTTTTAACAATTTTTTGAAATAACTATTTTAAGAAGGGGATTTTTTTTTTTTTTAAATTGCTCACATGCATGTGGAATGGGAGAGTTCATTTTTAGTTGGAGCTTCAGTTTCAGTTATCCAACCATGCAAGGATTAAATGGGTTTATTTTCAGTTTTGATGGAGTCTCTTTCAGTTCCACATCAGTTCACGAGGTATTTTGGTCAGACGCATGGAGAGGTGGAGATTTCTAGGCACTGAGTGCAATTTTCTTTAGTTTTGGGCTATTTTTATTAGGATTTTCTCTTCTACTTGGATTTCACATTGGTTTTTCACTTCAGTTTTCATTCAGTTTCATTTTTGGTTGCTTTGTGTATGCCTATTTTGTATATATTGGAAAAAGTTAGTCTTTTTCATTTAGTTTTTGTTTTATGTCTTTGCCTTTAGCAAAGAGACTTCATGTAACTCAGCTTTCAAAATTTAATAGATTATGCAGCAACTTGTACATGTTAATTAGTTGTGATTTGCAGAATATTCCTTTAATTTCTAGTATTTTCAAGTTTTGCCTTCAATATTTTAGGCGTCATTATTGTGTGGGATTTGATCAAAGGATTATTGTGTTTTAATTTTTTGAGACCTATAATATTTATGTCTCCTTCATAGATATCTATATGTAGTTTAGTTTAAGCTCACTGGTTATACACTATGCATGTAACTGATTAAGTAGTTTAGTCGTGAAAACCATATTTTCCCTCGAAATTGTATTTAATTAAGGCCTTTGTTTAAAACATTCAGGTGATATTAGATCAGGTTGTGCAAATAGAAGTACTGGGTAATCATTTGTGAGATAAGTCTGCACATTAGTTTCTTTTGGTGCATCACCATAGTTCAGTTTTTTCCAATTGTGCATTAGTTTTAAATCCTTTTCCCTTTACCAATCAAGTTTAAGTCCATAATCAAAAAAATCAATAGGAAGCCGACCTAGAATTCAGAGGTCTAGTTTTGTATAGGGTACCCACAACCTGAAGTTAGTCTAATGTTGCACGGGGTTGCACAACTTTGCATGCGAGTGTGAATCCCTGTGACAACAAAACCAACAGAAACTCACATTTGATTTTGGTGCTATTAAAATTGAACCATTTTCGAGCTTTCTTAATTTAGGAACTCTTGATTTTGGTGCTCTAAAAAGAAAAAACACAAACTCACATTTGATTTTAGTGTTATTAAAATTGAACCAATTTCATGTTTTCATAATTAGGAACTCTTATTTTGGTGCTCAAAAAAAGAACAAAAAAACACTTCAATTTTGGGGCTCTAAAAATAAACACATTTCATGTTTTCATAATTAGGAACTTTAACTTTGGTGCATAAAAAAGAACACAAATGATTCCCATTTTTTTTTACGCATGCTCAATTTACATTTGTTGACCAAGTTAGAACCAGGATTGATTTCTTAGAAACACTCAAGTTTGGGGATTAAAATGAACAAGTTATTTCTTTTGTATTGCACCATTGCTATCTTAAATGACTGATGTCTTGAAAAACTTCATTTTGGTGCAAATAAAAAGAACAATTTGTTTATGTTATTCACATATTTTTTGGGATAACTCGCTCGAGGTGTTTAAAAAGAATCAATTTTCTATGAATTGTTCATCGTGCATTCAGTGATTGGAAAGTTGAAGTGTTTTATCTTCTCCCCTTGCACCTTTTGGTGATCTTGGGTGCGCGAAAGAACATTTTTGAGCTTTAAAATTTATTTTCAAGTTTTACCTTAAAGAGGGGGCTTTTTTTGAGACACATCCTGCACTGGAGAATGCATTGCAAGGTCTCAAAGCACGTTTACTGGTGGGTTATATTAAAGGTTTTGAAATCATAAGAAAGTAGCTTCAAGTCATTTTGACAACAAATTGCACCTAATCCCATGCCTTAAGGGAACAATTAAAGAGCCTTAAGTGGCCAGCGGGTGAGTGTCAGATTTCCACATTCATAGTTATCACTAAGAACCAAATTTTTTTAGAAGTCACCCTATTATCCAAAAACATTCTTTGAAAGTGGTGCATCATAATTTACTTCCGAGAAGTTACTTGCCATGTCTGACTACAATCCCAAAACATAAATCGCATATAAAATCGTCTCTTCGGAGCATGAGGCAAGCCTACCTAAGAGAATGGTTTCTATCCCCTAGGGTTGTAATTGCTTGTTTATGTTAAACTCGCCAATACATTCAAAACAATTTGACATCAAATTTTGTGGTTGATTTAAAGAAAAATAATATATTCAAACAAACACTGAATGATATGGTTGAATCACAAACCCTTTGATTTAGTGCATATTTGTGAAAGAAGCCTTATGTTTGCACTCCTTGAAAGGATTTTTTCCTTAAAGGTTTATGAATATTCCAGCTTATATTTCAAGTTACATTAATCAGAGTAAACATTTTGGAACTATGGCTTGGGTGTTGTGATTTCACAACTTAAGTTATAGACATGAAGGTCACATAAGTCCATGCTTGTTGAGTCAATCCAAGTGTTGTTTTATCACTTGCCATATACCAAACAAGGAGAAAATTGAGAGAGTTTTTTATAGGATCATTATTCGAACCAAATAATTGGAAAACCAGAAGGTCACATAGTCCCTCATCCATTATCTCCATCCTACTTATCAAAAATCAAAATAAAACAAGGAAGTGGAATATCGACCCTAGTTCTTCAACATTTTGATTTTCGAAAAGTAGTACCATTCCAAACTAGCACTCAAACCCTAGGGCCTTAAGGTTCACAACAACCATCTCAAAACACCATTACACCTATGACCATCTAGCAACCAACTGTTCTAGTTCAGCAACCAGACCTTGTAGCATCGATCCTTCAACCTAGTCTCACTTACATCAAAGGTGAACAAACTGACATCATAAGCAACTTAAAAAACTTCATTTTTTAGAAGGATGAAACACCCCACCGTTTTCCCACCTCATCAATCATCTTAGATGAAGAGGAAGAGAAAGCATACATAGCAACTGAAAGACCTGTGTTACCACCACCTGTGTGGAAATATACATACATCCCTCATAATTTTTGGAAAGGGAAAGATCATTAAGACCAGAAAAATAAATATCCTTAAGTGGGAATCTGTACTCCAGCTTTCAAAGAACTGCCCTACAAAAATCAATTCCAAAGGTTTTATCTCAAGAAGATATCACACCCGTCAAAATTGGCTAGAATTTTTCTATTATCACTTTACACTAGTAGGCCAAGTATTTTCTAGAGACTAGGAGTTACGAAAAATAGTCACAAAGAGCTTGGAAAGTTGCTTATGACAACTACAATATCACAACACAGGAATAAAATGGAAGCAAGCAAGAACAACACCAGCATCCCACTAGCAAACACCATGAATGACGGAATTGGACCATGAGGATATAAACCAAGTGTCCTTATGATAGGGTATTGAGTATCAAAACATCTCCAAAACATGTTGATCTATTACTCAAATCACTCTTATCAAGGGTCACAACATCAAGTAGGGCAACAACATCAAGGGTTTCAAAACCCCCATCAAGGAATAAGTCCAGAACATCAAATTTCCCTAAATAAAATTGAGAGAGATCTTGAGAAAATTAAACGAAATTGAAATCCAGCATATCACCAATTCCATGTGCAAAGTTGGAACATTACATATCTGCAACCAACATACATCATTCCACAAACACCTCAATATGCACATCAACAAAACTTCCAATATCTGCAGTATCAAGAAGTTTTGCAACAACAAGGTGTACCTCAAGTGCAATATAGAGATGTACCTCAGTCATAATATCAAGAAGTTTTACAACACCAAAATTTATGTCAAGTGCAATATCAAAATATACCTCAAACAGAGAATCAAGGAGTTCTGTAAAATCAAGAGAAAAATAATTGAGAAAAGCCACAAAGGAAAGATTACCAATCGGGAAGGAAATTCACCCCTTTGGGAGAGACTTTAGAGGTAAACATGCACAAACTAGTAAAATAGGAACTTATCAAAATCAACGATAGACCAACTTATTGTGAACCAAGCTTTAAGCTCCCTTGGTATAACCTGTACGAATGATGTGAGTTCCACAAAATCAAGGGTCACAAAACGAACAAATGCACAACACTCCAACATCTCATCCAAGACCTAATTGTTAGAGTAAAGGTCTTAACTTAATTATGTTGATTAAGTTACCTTTATTCCCTTCTTAAGATTTCGCGTTAGTTTGCATAAAGTGACATTTAATAATTATATTAATTATTAAATGTTATCCTATTAGGGCTTCTATTAGGGTTTTTCCTATTAGGATTTTATTAGGGTTTGCATGATCTCCTTTTTATAAGGATTGATCCCATTGTATTTCATATCAATTCATTCTCTCATTCTCTCTGATATATACATTTTGAGTTTTCAAAGAACCCTTGCTTATTTGTCTCCATCTCTTCTTTTGTGATAGGTTATTTGCATACAGGTGATCTTCGGGGTTTGTGGTGTTGTATTTTCTCAACTCCTACATGGTTTCAAAGCTCCACACCTGCTGCTTCCTGTTCTTGTTTTGAAGATTTTTGGAGCTCCAAGGGTTTGGGGTTTGGGGTTTGGGGTTTGTTTTCTTGATCCAAGGCATACCTGCATTTTTGAAGCATTTTCAGCTCAAACGGACATTTCCATTGCATCAGCAGTGGTCCAAAACCCCTAAATCGACTATCCATTTGTCCATTTTGAACAAAGTCGAAATCTGAGGCAAATTTATTTTGCAAATACGACTGTACGACCATCCCCTTATCTGGTAAATTTTATTTTTCGAAATTTTATTTTTTGCCTTTCTTTTGGAAATTTTTCGTCAAAAATTATTTATGCAAAAAAACTTTTCGTTGTAAAACCTTTTTTTTAATTTTTCAAAAGAAAAAAAAAGCAAAAATCAAAAGCCTTTTTACGGCTTGCTTAGGCCGAGGGTTTAGGACCTAGCGCAAGCCGCAGGTACCTGTGCAGTGTACCCTACGCAATGTACCTGTGTGCCCACATGGGCTGCGGTGGGGGTGGGCCCACGTGCCTCCCCCACCCACTTTGTTTTAAAATTTATTTTTTTTAAATTCTATTTTTTTATAATAAAAAAATCAATCATCTTTTTTTATTGTTTTTTTTACATAAAAAACAATTTTTTTTTAAAATAGTCCAATCGCACTTTTACAGTGACGGTCGTTTGGCCATCAAATTTAACACAGTGTTTTTGCTGCGACGGTCGTATGACCGTCAAAGTTAACCCAACACTGGTTTTTTCCCTCTTTGGAGCTGATTTATTCCGGAGGCCGTAACTTGGGCATACGATATCATTTTTTGGCAAACGAGATATCGTCGGAAAGCTGGTTTTCTCATCTTTCCAGTGGTGTGGGTCTCATCACTTTTTTTTCCATTGGTACATTCTACAGCCAGTTGAAGACAAAGGGGCTATTTTTAGTCTCAAGCTCATAACTTTTGATCAGTTTCTCCATTTTTTGCAATCTCAGTGGCGTTGGAACCGTATTTCAGAGCTCTTCAGTTTCATCCATGCCATTTTTCTAGATTTCACTCCAAGTATATTTTATTCAGTTATTTGTGTTTTCACACTCTGGTGGATTACCTAGACATATTTGCTCTTGGAAACTTTTTGTTCACATGTGATGCTTTATTCTTGGTTGTTCTTCATGTATTTCCAAGATCTTGTCCTTTTTGGACATTTTGAGCATCATTTGTAAGCTATCTTTTATGTAAACACACTAAGATAAAATGCCACACTATTGTACATGCATCTTTTGGGGATTTTGCACATAAGGTTGTGCCATATTTTGTACTCGCACTGATATTATAAAGTGCCATGAGGGGTTGTGTAGTTTTCCTTTGTTTTGCCATCACATCTTTGTCCGGTGAGTGTCCCTCTATGACGACAGTGGATCATATGATTCCAGCCTCATGCATGTGTGCTTTGCTTTGCACACCACTTTTTTAGTTGTAGGTGCTTTTCTTGTGCACTTTCAGATGTTGTTTCTTCTCCATCATGCACTACAGGGTGTTTCACATCATTTCAGTGGATCTGTCAGGCTCTCCCAGTTCAACACTATGGGGGGGTTATTATATTGTTTGTGCTAATTCTTCCTTGGTTTTGACTTGGAAAGAATCTTCCATTCTCAGTTGATCAGTGTTTCAGACTATTGGTTCTTGTGCCATCTGTATCTTCATTCCAGGTGTTTGCCTTTGTTTGCCATCTGATTCGAGTAGTGTTGTATGGGCACTTATGCAGATTATTTTCTTCTTGTTCCTGATCATCCTATCTTTAGTGAAGGTTCTTCAACACCATAGCAGTCATCTTTCGACAGTTATTTATAGCTTCTTCTGGTTCAGTGATATCTCTTCTTGGCTTTCTTCTTCTCTTTTTGGAGTAGAGCTTTTTCCCATGAGGTTTTCTCTATTTCTCCATTTTACAGAGATTTGGTTGTATTTGGGTACCTGATCTAGCCTAGTTGTTGGGACCCATGTTTGCCTTTTTGCATTGTAGTTACCTTTGCTTTCTTGCATTTGTTTGTAGTTGCACTGTTGCTCATCTTAAGGGGGGGTGTTAGAGTAAAGGTCTTAACTTAATTATGTTGATTAAGTTACCTTTATTCCCTTCTTAAGATTTCATGTTAGTTTGCATAAAGTGACATTTAATAATTATATTAATTATTAAATGTTATCCTATTAGGGCTTCTATTAGGGTTTTTCCTATTAGGGTTTTATTAGGGTTTGCATGATCTCCTTTTTATAAAGATTGATCACATTGTATTTCATATCAATTCATTCTCTCATTCTCTTTGATATATACATTTTCAGTTTTCAGAGAACCCTTGCTTGTTTGTCTCCATCTCTTCTTTTGTGACAGGTTATTTGCATGCAAGTGATATTCGGGGTTTGTGGTGTTGTATTTTCTCAACTCCTACACTAATTGATCAAGGAGAAATAGCTATTGAAGATGACATTCAAGGTTCATCTACCAATGACATCAATGAAAATGTCTCAAACTCAAAATTTGAAAACAATGATCAGGAGCTATCTATCACTGATCACAATGACAATGTCTCTACATCATCCAGTGAACAAGAGCACATAAGGGTAAGTGCAAAAAGATGGGTCCCGAAAAGGGGGCTTAAGTGGCCACTTTTTTTCTAAAATCGAGAAATGTTGACCTTGGATGTGAAATTGAGGATAGTTACACTCAAAATTTTGAGATGGAACAAAAATAAGGATCGAAGTGCTCTAAGTCTACTTTCTAAACTACTAATTTATTTTGAAAATGGTTGAGATTAATGGGTTCAAAAGAGTTATGTACACAAATTGGTGTTTTTTTTATCAAAAAAACATAACATAGCAACTCTTGTATGATCCTTGTATGGTGAAAAAAAAAATAGTATTTTTAAAATCGCAATGGTCAGAAGTTAGCTAACAGTATTTAGTTGATGCACGATTTTTTTGATAATTTTTAATAAATATTTGATTTTTTTCTAATTTTCTAAGTGGACACTTCTTGAAAAACAAAATTTTGGTCATGCTACCCCTACATATTTTAGAAACTAATTGATTTTTTGTTTTAATTTGTAGAATGGAGTCTAATTTCTAAAAATGTAATTTATTTGAAATTTTGATGAATGGTTAATTTATAATGAAAAAAGCACCAAACATTGTTTTTTTCCAAAAAAGAGACATACAAACAAAAGAAATTATGGATGAAAGGTTTAACATTTTTGAAAAGTGAAAAAAATTACATCATTGGATAGCTAAGAGAGAATCTAACATTACCCAGATGTTCGATTTGTTTTTATATTGAACCATGTGTAATCCTAACGGTGAGCATGAACCCGATTATGTGAAATATTGTAGAATTTGCAAAAACACATCTCTAGTCATTGGGAATTCCCTTCAAGCCTTTGGGTTGGTATTCCAAGGAAAATACCAATCCCAAGGCTTGGGGATTCCCTAAGCAAGATATAACGTGCACACATTATAATGCACTAGTGTTATAACGCGCTCGCGTTATATCTCAATTTTGACATGGATTTTACATTTTTTAAATGCATTGACAAAACGTGAGCATGTTATAATGCACTCGAGTTTTGATCTACATCGAATTTTTTTTTCTTTTTTTTTTTTTTCTTCTCGTTATCTTTGAGGGAAACTATACACATATGGACATTTAATTTTTTATAATTTAAGTTATATTTCATGTATATAGGCAAGATGTTTGAGAGTGGTTTCAGATATCTAGGAGTTATAATGCAAATTCTAGTTTTTGGAAGATCTTAAAAATTTCAGACTTAGTCAAATTTCAATAATCTACATGTCAAATTTCAATAATCAGGAGGTCAAATTTTAGTAGTTAGCAAGTTGTATCATCTTTCTCTCTCACTCTCTCCTTCTCTCTAATCTCTATCTCTCCACTCCCTCTCTCTCTCCCTTCCTCCCTCTCTCCCCTCTCTCTCTTCTAGTTTTTGGAAGATCTCACAAATTTCAAACTTAGTCAAATTTCAGTAATCAGGAGGTCAAATTTCAGTAATCAACAAATTGTATTATTTCTCTCTCTATCTCACTCATTTTTATCCCTTACACTCTAGACCTCTCTCTCACTATCTCCATCCCTTTATCTAAATCTCTCTCCCTTGATCTCAAGAACTCTCTTTGTCTCTTTGTCTCTCTGTCTCTCTCTCCTTTTCCCTCTAATTCTCTCTACCTCACTTCTCTCTCCCTCCCTCCCTCCTTCCCTCTCTACTTATCTCTATCTCCCTCCCTTCATCTCTCTCTCTCTACCTACCTACCTCTCCTTCCATCACTCCCTACCACTCTCTATTTCTCTCTACCTAACCTCTCTCTCACCTCCCTCTCTCTCTCCCTTCATACTTATCTCTCCCTCTCTTCTTCTTTATCTAGTCTCTAATTCCCAATACCTCTCCACCTACCTTTGCATCCATCAAACCTTACCACTCTCTCTCTACACCTCTCTATCTCACCTTTCTCTCCCTCTCTCCCTACCTCTCCCTTCCTCCCTCATTCCCTCTCTACTTCTCTCTATCTGTCCTCTCTCTACCTCTCCTTCCATATCTACTTATCTTTATCTCCTCTCTCCCTCTCTCTACCTATCTCTCCTTCCACCACTCTCTATTTCTCTCTATCTCACCTCTCTCTCCCTCACTACATATCCCTCCCTCTCTCCCTCCCTCTCTACTTATCTATATCTCCCCTCTCCCTAGCTCTCCATCCATCACAACCTACCACTCTCTCTCTATTACTCTCTATCTCATCTCCCACTCCCTCCATCCATACCTCTCCCTCTCCTTCCCTCTCTACCTGCCTCTCCATCCATCACTCCCTAAAACTCTCTCTACACCTCTTTATCTTTCTTCTTGTTGGCCTCCTATAATTGTTTTAACAACTAATCCTTTACAACTGTGATTCTGAGATTGGACATCTAACCTGAATAGTTATCTCAATCATCATGAAGGTGCATTTAAATTTTCAACCCAGAGACATAAACTTAAAATGGGTCAGCACTATATGTGCACTGGAATCCAAAGTAGCCACATTCATCCTATAGCTTAAGAGAGGTGCAATAATGAAAGTAAATTTTTTGGAAGAAAATTAAAAAAAATGTGAACATTAACCAATAACTAGACCAAACTGAAATGCATGACAGAAATGAAAATTTGAGTGAACACATAAGAAACTACTTTGTTTTGTTTTGGCTATAGGAACAGTCACAAAATGGAATTCTAGTGGCTACAAGAATAATCAGTGCCAGATTCTTAACTAATTACTAAACAAAAAATAACAACTAAACTAAACTAAGGTACATGATGGAATACTCACCAAGTGGTCCCCCTTGGATAATTTTTTTCTCTCATACCTTAGTTTAGTTTAGTTGTTTTTTTTGTTTAGTAATTAGTTAAGAATCTAGCACTAACTGTTCCTACAGTCACTAGAATCACATTTTGTGACTGTTCCTGCAGTCAAAGCAGAACATAGTAGTTTTCTCTTTGTTCGCTCAAATTTTCATTTTTTTCATGCATTTTAGTTTGGTCTAGTTATTGGTTAATGTTCAACATTTATGTTATTTCCTTCCAAGAAATTTACTTTCAGTATTGCACCTCTCTTAAGTTGTAGAATGAATGTGGCTACTTTGGATTCCCAGTGCACATACAATGCTAACCCATTTCAAGTTTATGTCCCTGGGTTGACAATTTAAATTCACCTTTATGATGATTGAGATATCTATTCAGGTTAGATGTCCAATCTCTGAATCACTGTTGTAAAGACTTAGTTGTTAAAATCATTATAGGAGGCTAACATTTTTGGTGTCGTTGTCGGGGGTGGTGTCAAACTAGGTAGTTCTTTGGAGTCATTGATAGTTTTTCTTGTTGTAGTATCATTAGAAATTGTTCTTAGTATACCCCTCGTTAGAAGAGTAATGACCCCCCTATTCTTTTTCCAATTTTTTGTGTGATCTGGTTGATAGTGATTTGATACCATATGCATAGAGAAAGAAGAAGATATTCTCGTGCAATATTCTTTCCTAACAATCTCGATCTATTCTAGATAGTTGAGTATCAAAACTTTCCCAGAGACAAAAAAGAAGAAGAGCCACACCTTTTTGTTGATACATTTCTAGATCTAACCAACTCTGAAGCTTCCTCTGAAGATCAAAATCAGATTGAGAATCCCCTTGCTTCAGAATTTTATCAAGAAGGCATGGGTGCTGCAAATGGAAACATACCTAACAGAGCTAACCAACTAGCTTTTCCTTTCCCCATTTCTCACTAGAATGAAGTAGACAACCTCAAAAATATTCATGCTTCAATTCTTCCTAAGTTCTATGGACTTGTCACAAAAGATCGTGATACATTCTTGTTTGAGTTTGATATACTCTACAGAAGTTATGAATATACCATTGATGTCCATAGGCTTAAGCTATTCCTTGCCACCTTGAAGGAAGTTGCATTAAGATGGTTCATGAGCCTAGGTAGAGATACTATGGAGACTTGGGAGGACATGAAGAAAAAATTCCTTTAGAAATATAAAGAGTATTGCAGGGGCAGTGACATGAGAGGAGATGACATTTTTAGGATGTAGCAAAAGGAAGATGAGAGCTTGGAAGATTTCATTTCAAGGTTTTTGTTTTGTCTGTAGAAATCTCCACACCATACACTCAATGAAGAATCACAAAATCTTCTTTTCTTGAGAGGAATTAATGATAGTTGCATTGGTGCCTTGGACCTGATAAGAGGAGGAGATATCACCCAAGTTCCTTGGGAGGATATCAAGAAGATATGTCAGAACTATTCTAGGGAAGCCTCAAAGAAAGGGAGAGTTTACCAATCCTCTATGGGTGAGTCATCCACTAGTGGAGTTTAAAGAATGAAGATCACTCACTTACTGGTAGATTTCAAGCAAGACATCATAAAAAATCTAGCTACTCAGTTGGATTCACTTCAGGCTAAGAAGAAACAAGAGGAGCCAAAGGCCATATTGGTAGAATATTGCCCTCATTGCAAACAAAAGAAGAAATAATGTAGATGTAAGATGATAGATAATATTGACAGCAAGTAGATGGCACCCAAGTTCAATACAATCCAGGGTGAAGATTATCAAGTCTACTATGTTGCACAAAGGAGGCCATGGGCTCCAAGACAGGGTATGCCACCAGATCCACTATATTTTGTTGGGCTATATTTGAATTCTTATTCATCTAGTAATCAATGGCAACCCCCATATCCACCCAATTATGGAGAATGTCCACCACAACCTTGGAGTAATCCCCTAAATTCTTCGCCCAATCACCAAAACTCTCCACCCCTGTGGCAGAAACCTTAGGGGAATTGGCAGCAATTTCAAAGAAATTGGCAACAGTTTCAAGGAAATTGGTAGCCACCTTCAAGAAACTGGTAGCAAACATCTCAATGGAGGGGAGAACAGTAATGGCCAAGCCAGACAACCAATTACATGCAACCACATTCTCATCCCCAACAACCTGCTATAATGCCTATTCCTACTAATCCAAGTTCAAATTTTCCTAAACCTACTCAGTTACTAGCCCAGCCCACACCTAACCCAAATAATAAACCACAACAACAACTAGTATACTCTACTAATCCACATCAATTCCCTGCATATGTTGTTAGTGTAAGTGATATTCATTTGCATTCAAGAACCACTTTTTCATCTTCTTCCACACCTATTATCATCGAGCTTCCTATGGAAGAGGAGGAGCCTCTGAATTTCCCTGTTCAGCTAAGTGCACCTAAAAATATTGAACAAGTCACAACCTAGAAAATTGATCCTAAACCACCATTTCTCCAGAGGTTAGAAACTGTGAAACAAAAGGAAGAAAATGAGGACACAAATTTTAACATTCTAGATCAGTTGAAACATATATGTGTCCAAATACCTCTATTTCAGGTCATAAAAGATGTTCCCATATATGGCAAAGAAATCAAGGAAGCATTCCTTAAGAAGTCAGGCGAGAAGAAGAAATACCCCACTACAGTTCATGTGGTGGGACAACTTGCTGAAATTATGCTTGGGAAAGTGATTGTTCCCAAGTATAATGACCCAGAGAGTCTTGTGGTAGGAGTTATTATAAATGGGATGCAGATAAAGAATTCTTGATTAATTTGGGAGCAGAAATAAATGCTATGACCAAGGACATCCTGCAACAACTAAATATTGTAAGCATGAGACCTACTCCTACTATCTTGTAGCTTGTTGATAGTTCTATTGTTAATCCTGATGGTATAGTGGAGGATCTAGTAGTAACTCTAGACTCTTGGGAATACCCAGCATATTTTATGATTCTTTCTCCTAAAGCCACACTAGGCGGGTACCCCATTATTCTTGGAAGACCATGGTTAGAAACATTAGATGCTTATATTGGATTTTGAACATGAGACATGACCATTTCTGATGGAAAGAGCACTAAAAAAATTGTTCTCTACCCTCCCGCTCAGCCATCCCATGACAAGGATAATCCAGTATGGCCACATTTTGGTGAAGAGGCTAATGAAGTCAATTTTGTGGCACAGCTTATGATGTTATGTAGAAGTCCAATCCTACAAATTTAGGATGAAGATGAAGTATTGACTCACATAATTTAGAACCATTATGAGGTAGAGGAAGCATTGTCCTCTCATGTATCCGATTTTGCTGCTACAGTGCAAACACTCCTACCCGCTCTTCTTGCAGCTGCTTGTCCTACAAAGACCTTTGTTGCAGCCGAATTTCCTATAGCAATAGGTATGTTTCACGCATTACTACCACATGAACTCAAGGTACCAAGAATTAGTGAAGCATTTATGGTTGAGTTAATTACACAAGTGCAAGTGTTATAAGGGAAATATCTGAATATCAATAGTAAATTGAGTGAAGAAAAATAGTTGTTATTGAAAAACTTACTAAGGGTCCACCAAAATGAATTTGCATGGGACTATCATGATATGAAGGGATTGGATCCTAAAATCTACACTCATAGGATATATATAAGAGATGATTGCACACCAGTAAGGCGGCTACACAGAAGAATTAACTCTGTATTGAGAGAAATAGTAAAAGGGGAACTGCAAAAATTGCTAGATGCGAGATTTATCTACCCCATTTCAGATAGCCAGTGGGTGTACCCATTGGTGATTGTGCCCAAAAAATCAGGGAAGTGGTGAGTTTTTATTGATTATAGGGAACTCAACTCTACCACCAAAAAAGACTATTTACCCTTACCATTCATAGATCAAGTTCCGGACTCACTTGCAGAAAAGTAGTAATTTTATTTTCTCAATGGATTCAATGGCTATAATCAGATCCAAATTGCACCTAAGGACCAGGAGAAGACCACATTTACCTATCCATGGGGAACCTATTCCTACTCAGTACTTCCATTTGGTTTATGTAATGCACCTACAACTTTTCAGAGGGCAGACATCAAAATATTTTTAGACATCTCTCATGATTGCATGGAAATTTATATGGATGATTTCACTACTTATGGTATTGATTTCAATGAAGCATTGGAGAATCTTAAGATATTCCTACAAAGATGTGAAGACCACAATCCATCTTTGAATAGTGAGAAGTGCTTCATGATGATGTAGGAAGGTGTAGTTCTTGGCCACTACATCTCTCACAAAGGAATTCAAGTAGATCCTACAAAGATTAAGGTAATTACCAAACTGCCTATTCTTGCAAAACAAAAAGATGTCAAGAGTTTCTTAAGACATGTAGGTTATTACAGGAGTTTCATCAAAGACTTCAACAAAATGGCAGCACCATTGTATAATCTCCTAACTAAATATGTTGAGTTCCAATGGACACAAGGTTGTGACAGGGCATTCTCTAACTTGAAAGAAACTCTAACTCATGCTCTTGTACTCAAGGAACCTAATTGGGAGATTCATTTTCACATCTATATAGATGCATCAAACTATGTTATAGAATTAGTCCTAGGACAAAAAGAAGGAGCTATTGAAAACACCATTTACTTTGTCAGCAAAAATTTGCAAGGAGTTGAATTCAAGTATACAATGATAGAAAAAGAAATGTTAGTAGTGATCTATTCCTTAAACAAATTCAGAAATTACATAACAGGTTACCAAATCTTTCTTCACATCGATCATGCAACCATTAGATACCTTATGAACAAACCTCTCATTTCAGGAAGGCTAGCAAGATGGTTCTTGTTGATGCAGGAGTTTGATATAACCATTGTGGATAAACTAGGGAAATCCAATGTTGTTGCAAATTTTATTTCAATATTGACCACATCAAAGGAAAATCAAGTCATAGATGATTCTTTCCCTGATGAGCACTTATTTTACATCAATACGCACACACCCTGGTATGCTGACATAGCTAACTTTTTGGTCACAGGGAGAGTCCCTCCTCACTTCTCTCCAAAAGAAACGAGAGTGCTCATTGAAAAATATTTTCCTTTCTCATGGATTGTTGGATGTTTGTTTTATACTGGACCTAACTAGGTCATGAGGAGATGGGTGAGGGAAGATGAGACATTTGATATTTTTCATGCATGTCACAATGAACCCCATGGAGGAAATTTTGCAGCCAAGAGGACAGAAATGAAGATTTTAAACACAAGATATTACTATCCAACACTTCACAAGGATGCAAGGAAATATACAAGGAAGTGTGACAAATGCCAAAGGATGGGTCGGCCAAAAAAATCTAATGAGATGCCACTTTGTCCTTAGATAGTAATTATTCCATTTGATAAGTGGGGACTGTATTTTGTAGGACCCATTGATCCTCCATCAGAAGGTAAATCCTATATTTTAGTATGCATTGATTATGTAACTAAATGGGTAGAAGTTAAGGCCATGAAGCATGCAAGAGATACTAAGGTTGCAAAATTTCTATATGAGGAAATTTTCACACTGTATGGGGTTCCAAGAGAAATAGTGATTGATCAAGGGACTCAATTCACTTCAACTCGTGTTATAGCACTAGTCAATGAGTAAAATATTAGGCACAAGAAGTCTACTCCTTATCACCCCCAGGCCAATGGCCAAGTTGAGGTGACTAACAGAGAAATTAAATCCATTCTGAACAAAAGAGTGGCTATCCATAAAAAGGATTAGGCAAGTAGGATACCATAAGTTCTTTGGGCTTACAGAACCACTTGGAAAACAACTACAAGAGTCACTCCATTTGAGTTGCTATATGGAAAGACAACTATGATGCCCTTTGAATTTGAGCATAAGACTCTTAGAATTGCAGTAAAATTGGGGATGGATATTTCTGAAGCACAAAGAAATAGAATCATGCAAATGAATGCTTTGGATGAGATGAGGAAGGCAGCCTTGTATCACATAGAGGTAGTGCAGAATCGGCGAATAAGATGGCATGATAAATTCATCAAGGATAAGGAATTTCAGCCTGGAGATTTGGCACTACTCTATGACTCAAGATATTAGGATAATGTAGTAAAATTGCAGACAATATGGCTCAGATCTTATGAGGTGGCTGAAGTATTTTCCAATGGATTTGTTCAACTTACTACCATTGATCCCACCAGGTTTAAGCTATTGGTGAATGGTCATCGCCTGAGATTGTATCACAAGCCAATTTCTAAGGAAGAGTTCCTGCAGCAATTCACTCAGTGTGCAACACCCAAACTTCCTATATCCGAAGAAAGTGGACCTAGTTTTCCTTCTTCTAGCTAATTACGGTATGTCACTTCTCATAATAAAGATTCCCACTTTGTGGGGGTCCACTTCTTCACCCATTTTCCCATTCATTCCACCTTTCTGTCTCTTCCATCTCACCACCATCATTTCACTTCACTTCATTTCACTCCACCTCATTCCACTATGCTTTCATTAATTGCTCAACTGATTTCTTAGAAATGAGTGTACTTTGTCCATGATCTTTGCAATAAATCTTCCACAAATTCAGGTATGTGTGCATTAATTTTTATATCTTAATTGTCTTCTAGTGCATTTATTTAATTATTGTAAACTAATATGGATGTTCACCATAGTATGTCATCATTTCCTACCCCTATCAAATTGTCCTCTCACCTCACCTGTGAGAACAAATGTGAAAATTTAGGTTGGGGGGAACGTGTCAATGCCATGTCCACATGTCTGTCTGTACTAATTCACGTCAGCAAGATTTAAGTGATTGAGCCAATTTGAATTTTGAGATGATGGATCGTATGTGCAAAATGTAAATCGTCAACCACCATTTTACTTAATCATAGCCTACATTTATTACTCCTTTATTTCTTTAAATGTTCCTATCATAATCCTAAGGAAAAAGGTAAAATTCAAACAACACCAGCATTGAAATTTAGCAAAGTTGCAAGAAGAAGAAGTTTGGTTTCCAGATAATAATTGCAGGAAGAAAATCTTTGCAGATTAAATGTTTGATTGCAGACAATGGGAGGTGGGTTGATTCAATATGATCCCATGGTTCATACTATAGGATGTGCCTTGCCTGGACAAATTTAGAAACTATTGATGGCTAGACTATTTCTTAAAGCTGGATGGTTTCAATGAAGGTGTTGCATTAGAATTCGCTCAGACATTGTCTGAAGGGAAAGCCACAGTAAAAGGGTTGGAAGTCATAGCTACAGAGGAAATAATTGTAGAAGTTACAAGGTTGCATGTTGATGGATAAAATTACCCTACTGTCAGAGATGCCAGGTTGGATAGGGCCAAATTTATAGAAATTAATGACCCTTCATTGAGCATAGACAAACAAGGAGCAAAGGTTGCCAGTCGAATTTGCATTCCATGCATTTTAAGCTTTTGAACCACATGAGGCACAGAAGGAGAATGAATGTGCCCAACATTTTGTATCACCTTCTTTCAATCATGGCAACAGAAAATCAGAAAGTTAGGGACAATTCCATTCCCCACCATTGCCTGATCAAATTATTAGTTGAAAAATCTCTGCATGATGTGTCCAATATTTCTTAGAAAGAATTTTTGAGAATTGATCAAATTAGACCAGGGCATTTGCGACCTATGGTTTTGCCTCAACCTTGTATGGTTGGGAGGAGAAGGAGCAATATTGGGGCCACTGCTGGTACCTCAACTTCTGATGCAAGCCCTAGTGGAAACCCTCCTGCAGCCATACAAACTATTGAGATTAGTTCTTCTAAGGCAAGGAATTTTGGTGAAGAGAGTTCCTCTCTTGATTTTGATGATGATGCCCCTCTTGGCACCTTAATGAAAAATAGGGCACAAAAGAAGGTAGAACTGAAGGAAGGAAAAGCTAAAAATAAAATGGTAGAAAAAGAAGTGTCAAGCTCCAGGAAACGGAAGGTTGACATTGTTCTTCTTGTAGCAAAGGAAAGATGAAGAAACCCTCCCAAAAAATCAAAGTCAGCTGGTCCAGCCATTGGGGTATCTCCCGAGGGAAGCCCTAAACCTGGAAAGTCACCACAAGAGGATACAAAAGCTCCAATGGAGCAGGTAAATGTTGAAGAAAATAATGTGTTCGAAGAAGCAACAAATTTAACACTGACTAATCTTGCAAATATTGCTGAGAAATTTGAAAACCAGGTGTGCGAGGAAAATCAAGAACTCTTGTAACAAGATTTCTTGCAACATGAGCAAGAATGAGAACAAGAGGCCCTAAATATTGAAATGAGAGAACAAGGACTGGAGCCCCTGTAGCCAGAATTGGTTGAGTAAGAATAAGCCTTGTAGATGGTACTCTACCAAGAGCAAGCACAAGTTCCAGGTAAAATAATAGTAGGAGTACACAGGCCCTCTGATTTTTTGATGAACATGATAATTTTGAACTTGTTGAAAGAAGTACAAAGAAGAGAAGAAGAATGGAAAGCATAAAAACATAGGTTAAAGAAGGAAAATGAACAGAGAGATGAGGAAATTGAGGATAAGAATGAAAAATTGAGGATAAGAATGCAAAAATTGTTGTTTTGAAGAATAAGGTGGATGACATGACAACTTTAGTGTCACAGATATTAGAATGCAAATCTCCTCTGAGGGTATATGCCATGTATTTAAAAGAGAAGCATTTTTATTTCAAGTTTGCAAAGATTTTTTCAGGTTTGAACCCCTCAATTGAAACCCCTACTGAATTTTTCAATACTTTTCATATTGCTCCCCCTAGCATGATTTTTTTTTTGTGCAAATTTTATTTACATAATTATGTTGTGACCAAAGACAGTTAGTGGAATCCACTATTATATGTTGGGGATGTCCAATTAAGGGAATTCATGTCCTGGATACAAAATAAAATAAGTTGGGGAAAGAAGTATAGGACTTACAGGCAAGTTGAATCCAGCGTTCCCCTGCCCATTAGGACTAAATCTAGGCATCCAGGAGATATTTTTAATGATTGGCACAAAATTCTATATCGTCCAAGCTATAACTGTAGGATCCTACCTGAGAGAGAGGCGGTATATAAAGCATATGAGGAGATGGAAAGAACCACAAGATAATTTGTGATGGGATATCTGTCACAGAGATGGAATAGCCTAACTAATGATTTGAAGCAAGTTGAACCCCACTCCATGCACAACTATGTTGCAACACTTAAGAGGGCTAAAAGATATATGTAGATAGGAAGAACAAAAGGATAATTTTGGCTTCCATTAATTTTCCAGCCACTTATCCTACTGTGGCCTATGCAAAACTTCGGATATTATAGGTATGGCATAGCTGATGAGAGACAAAGATGGAGCAGGCTAGACAAAAAATAAGGGTTCTATTGGGATCCTAACTCAGACATGGCATAAATCGATATGGGATAGCTTGTAGTTTCCAACTTTAGGGCATTGACCAAACAAAAGAACAACTCTTCCCCTGCTGGAAGACCAGCAAGACATTAGGTTGGGGGAAAATGATGAGTCTAGTTTATGGTCTAATTATTAGGGTTGTTATCCATTTCCTGCTGTAACATAGGACTTTGATGCTTGGGATTTGATCTTTTCATAATATTTCCTTAAAACCATAGACCTTGGACATGAATTTATTTTCATAAGCTTTCAAATGACATTGACATGCTATATGGACTATTTGTGTTAATTTTGCATGTGGTTAATGAATGACGCTTTAAGATGATTATGGATATGCAGTTGTTATGTGTGCTAATGTTATCATGCAAATAATTTGAGGCCTGCAATTCAAGAAGATGTCACCAACTCGATGTGTGCCATATCAGTCAACAATGTGGTGATTTAATGGAGAGAAGGCTCTTGGCGGCTGGATATTTCTCATGCAAATTGGATTGTAACTGCCTTGTAATGTTCTTAAATTTTTTTGAGAATGCACTGGCATTATTGTTGTGCCAAATTCACGTTAAGGCAATCATGCTTGATAGGTTTTGTGCATGTGTAGCTGCCTCTACTCTTTTCTATGTTTTCCCTAAGTGGCGTCCTCTAGTTATGTTAGAGTTGACTGCCTTGCTAGGTGGTTAGATAAATAAGGCTTTGATATTCCTTCGAGCTCTCTCTCTCTTTTCCCAATCAAAGAATGTTAATTTACTAATGTACTCGCATTCTTAGTTTTCAGAAATACAGCTATGTTGATTGTACTCATGTTTCTCTACTAAATAAAATGAAGTTATAAGCTCATGCATTTGAGTATATCTTAGTTTTAGGGAATAATTATCCAAGGGGGCCCACTCAGTGAGTATCCCATCTTGTACCTTAGTTTAGTTTAGTTGTTATTTTTTGTTCAGTAATTAGTTAAGAATTTGGCACTGACGGTTCCTACAGCCACTAGAATTCCATTATGTGATTGCTCCTCCAACCAAAGTAGAACATAGTCATTTCTTGTTTGTTCACTCAGATTTTCATTTATGTCATGCATTTTAGTTTGGTCTAGTTATTGGTTAATGTTCAAAATTTATGTTATTTCCTTCCAAGAAATTTACTTTTACTATTGCACCTCTCTTAAGCTATAGGATGAATGTGGCTACTTTGGATTCCTAGTGCACATACAACGCTGACCTATTTCAAGTTTACATCCCTGGGTTGACCATTCAAATGCACCTTCATGATGATTGAGATAGTTATTCAGGTTAGATATCCAATCTTTGAATCATAGCTATAAATGATTAGTTGTTCAAATCATTATAGGAGGCAAACACTTCTCTCCCTCCCTCCCTCATTCCCTCTCTACTTCTCTCTCTCTATCTCTCCTTCCCTCTAATTATCTTTATCTCCCCTATCCCTCTCTCTCTCTTTCTCTCTCTCTCTAGATGTCTTTCTCCCTCCCTTTCCCCTATCTACTCTCTATCTCTCCTCTCCCTCCCTCTACCTCTCTCACTCACTCACTCTCTCTTGCTCCTCTCTCACCCTCTTTCTCTCTCACTCTCTCCTCTCTATCTCACCATTCTCTTTTTCCCTTTATGTAACTCTATACTTCTCTGTATATCACCATTTTATCTCTACATATCTTTATCTCACCTATCCCTCATTACCTCTCCCTTCCTCACCTCTCTCACCCACCCTCCCTCCTTCCCTATATCTCTATCTCTCTCAACTTCTCTCTATCTCACCTATCTCTCTCTACCTGCATATCCTTCCATCACTCCCTACCACACTCTCTCTATTTCTCTCTATCTCACCTCTCTCTCACCTCCCTATCTCTCCCTCCATACACCTCCCTCTACTTCCCTCTCCACTCTCTATCTATCTAATCCCTCTCTACCTACCTCTCCATCCATCACTCCCTACTACTCTCTCTACACCTCTCTATCTTGCTTCTCTCCCTCCCTTATTCTCTCTCTACTTATCTTTACCTCTCCTTCTTTCTCTAAGTATCTTTATATCCCCTAGCCTTCTCTCTCTCACTAGATGTCTCCCTCCCTACCTTTTCCCCTATCTACTATTTATCTCTCCTCTCCCTCCCTCTACCTCTCTCTCTCACTCTCTCTCACTCCTCCCTCACCCTCGTTCTCTCTCACTCTCTCCTCTCTATCTCACCATTATCTCTTTCCATCTCTATAACTCTCTCCTTTTTTATATGTCACCGTTATCTCTCTACTTATCTTTATCTCACCTATCCCTCTTTACCTCTCCCTTCCTCCCCTCTCTCGCCAACCCTCCTTCCTTCCCTCTATCTCTCTCTCTCTCTCTCTCTCTCTCTCTATCTCACCTATCCCTCTCTACCTGCATATCCATCTATCACTCCCTACCACACTCTATTGTTCTCTATCTCACCTCTCTCTCACCTCCCTCTCTCTCCCTCCATCTATCCTTCCTTATCTACTCTTTATCTCTCATGTCTCTCTACCTCTCCTTACCTATCTACTTATCTTTATCTCCTCTTTCTCTCCCAACCTTTCTCTCTCTCTCTCTCCCTAATCCCTCCCTCCCCCTCTTTCTCTCTCCCCTATGAGGGTTGAGGGTGTAAGGTTTAGTGTTTAAGGTATAGGGTTGAGGTTATAGGGTTAAGTGTATAGGTAATAGGGACTAAGGTTTATGATATTAGGTATAAAGTTGAGGGTATAGAGTATAGGGATGAGGGGTGAGGGTTTAGGGTTTAAGTTATAGGGTTGAGGGTTGAGGGATAGTGTTTAGGGTTGAGGGTATAAGGTTAAGTGTATAGGGTATATGGATTATGGTTTAGGATATTGGGTATATATTTGAGGGTATTGGTTTGAGGGTATTAGGTTTAGGGTTGATTATTTAGGGTTTAGGATTTATGCATAAGTTTGAGGGTTGAGGGTTGAGGTATAATGTTCAAGGTTGAGAGTATGAGGTTAAGTGTATAGCGTTTAGGGATTAGGTTTTAGGGTGTAGGGTTAAGGTTATAATGTATAGGGTTAAGTCTTGAGAGTGTAGGGTTTGTTGTTTAAGTATAGGGTTGAGGGATAATGTTTATGGTTTAGGGTATAAGGTTGAGGGTGTAGGGTTTAGGGTTTAAGGTATAGGGTTGAGGGTTGGTTCAACATTGAGGGTAGAGGGCTAAGTTTATAGGGTATAGGGATTAGGGTTTAGAATAATGAGTATAGGGTTGAGTGTATTGGGTTTAGGATTGAGGTTTAGGGTTTAGGATTTAGTGTACAAGGTTGAATGTATGGTTTAAGGTTTAAGTATAGGGTTGACGGATGATTTTCAGGGCTTAGGTTATAAGGTTGAGGGTATAGGGTATAGGGTATAGGGATGAGGTCTGAAGGTGTAGGGTTTAGGGTTTAAGGTATAGGGTTGAGGGTTCAGGTATAGTGTCCAAGGTTGGGGGTGTAGGGTTAAGTTTATAGGGTATAGGGATTAGAGTTTAGGATATTGCGTATAGGGTTGAGGGTTGAGGGTATTGGGTTTAGGGTTGAGGATTTAGGGTTCAAGTTTTAGGGTACAA
>CM021105.1:295410447-295441002 GCA_007115665.2 Sequoiadendron giganteum | reverse complement strand
TCACTCACTCACTCCCTCCCTCTATCTCTCTCCCCTCTATCCTTAACCCTAAACCCTAAAACCTTATCCCTTAAACCCTACACCCTTAAACCCTCTACCATCTACCCTTAACCCTCTACCCTTTATTTTTCTCCCACTCCCTCATTCCCTATCTCTCTCTAGTCTCTCCCTCCTACCCCCTCTCCATCTCTCAGGTCTCTCTCCCACTCACTCACTCCTTTTATCTCTCTACCCTCTACCCTCTACCCTCTACCCTGTATATCTCTCCCACTCCTTCCCCCTCTCTCTCTCTCTCACTCACTCCCTATATCTCTCTCCCCTCTACCCTTGATCCTAAACCCTTAACCCTTAACCCTTAAACCCTAAATCCTTAAATAATCTACCATCTACCCTTAGCCCTCTACCCTCTATCTCTCTCCCACTCCCTCTCCCTTTCTTTATCTCAAGTCTCTCCCTCCTACCCCCTCTCCCTCTCCTAGGTCTCTCTCTCTCACTCACTCCCTTTATCTATCTCCCCTCTACTCTTAACCCTAAACCCTTAACCCTTAAACCCTAAACCCTTAAAATCTATACCCTCTACCCTCTATCTATCTCCAACTCCCTCCTTCCCTCTCTCTCTCAAGTCTCTCCCTCTCTTAGGTATCTCTCTCACTCACTCACTCACTCCTATCTCTCTCCCCTCTACCCTTAACCCTCTATCCTTACCCTCTACCCTCTACCCTCTACCCTTAACCCTGCCTCTCTCTATCTCTCTCCCACTCCCTCCCTCCCTATCTCTCTCTCTTAAGTCTCTCCCTCCTACCTCCTCTCCCTCTCTCTGGTCTCTCTCCCACTCACTCACTCTATCTCTCTCCCCTCTACCCTAAATCCTCTACCCTATAACCTTAACCCTTAAACGTTTAACCCTCTACCTTAACCTTAAACCCTTAACCCTTAACCCTTAAACTCTCTACCCTCTACCCTCTACCCTTAACCCTCCCTCCCTATATCTCTCTCCCACTCTCTACCTCTCTCTCTCAACCCTCTCCCTCCTACATCATCTCCCTTTCTTAGGTCTCTCTCTCTCAATCACTTCCTCTATCTCTCTCCCCTCTACCCTTAATTGTAAACCCTAAACCCTTAACCCTTAAACCCTCTACCCTCTACCCTTAACCCACACTCCCTCTATCTCTCTCTCTCTCAAGTCTCTCCCTCCTACCCCTCTCCCTCTCGGTCTCTCTCTCTCTCTCTCTCACTCCCTCTATCTCTCTCCCCTCTACCCTTAACCCTCTACCCTAAACATTGGATCCTCAACCCTCATCTATCTTTGTCCCTCCATCTTCTTCTCTACTTATATATATCTCACTTCTCCATCCATATATCCCTCCCTCCATCCCTCCCTCTCTACCCTAATCCCTCAACCCTATACCCTCAAACCTTAACCCTTAACCCCTAAACCCTAAACCCTAAACCCTCTACCCTCTACCCTGTACCCTCAACCCTTAAACCCTTAAGCTCAAGTAAAATCTCTACCCTAATCCCTGAACCCTCAACCCTTAAACCCTCAACCCTAAACCCTCAACCCTTAAATCCTATTCCCTCAAACCCTATACGCTTACCCTATACATTGGACCCTCAACCCTCAACCCTCTACCCTCAACCTTAAACCCTCAACCCTCAAACCTTAAACCCTCTACCCTCTACACTCTACCCTATACATTAAACCCTCAACCATCAGTTCTCAATCCTCAACCCTTAATCCCTCAACCCTAGGTTGGTAGGGAAACATAGGTGAGATACAAGTGATAAAGGGAGAGGTAGGTAAATAGAGGGAAATGGGAGATAAATATAGGTAGAGAGGGAAGGAGATGTAGAAAGAGGAGAGATAGATAGAAGTAGAGAGTGGAGGGAGGGACAAGTAGGGAGGAGATAGAGGTGAGTGTGTGTGTGCGAGAGAGAGAGAGAGAGGGGGGGTAGAGAGAGAGAGGTAGCAGGAGGGAGAGGAGAGATAGAGAGTAGAGAGGGAAATAGGTAGGGAGGAGAAACAATTGAGATAAAGAGTGATGGAGGGAGAGGTGGGTAAAGAGAGTGAGAGGGGAGATAAATATAAATAGAGAGGGAAGGATATGTAGAGAGATATGATAGATAGAGAGAAGTAGAGAGTGGAGGGATGGAGGGAGAGGAAAGGAGGACATAGAGGTGAGTGTGTGAGAGAGGCAGAGAGAGTGAGAGGAGAGAAAATTAGGGGAGAGTGGAAAGGGGAGAGAGGAAGGGAGAGAGAGAAAGAAAGTAGAGAGGGAAGGGGGGAGAGATAGAGAGTAGAGAGGGAAGGAGAGAGTAAGAGAGAAAGAGGGGGGAGGGAGAGAGAGAGAGAGAGGTAGAGAGAGTGGTAGGTAGTTGACGGAGAGGTAGGTAGAGAGGGAAGGAGAGAGGGAGGGATAGGAGGGAGAGTGAGATGGAGAGAGTGGTTAGATAGAGAGTTGAGAGGTAAGGATAGAATGAGAAAGAGAGATAAATAGAGAGAGGGAGGTTGGAAGGAGGGAGAGATAGAAATGGATAGGTGAGATAGAGAGAGGGAAGGAGGGAAAGTGGGATAGAGAGAGAATGGTAATTTAGAGAGGAGGGAGTGAGAGGGAAGGAGGTAAAGTGGGAGAGAGAGAGAGAGAATGGTGATTTAGAGAGGGAGTGAGAGGTAGGGATAGAGATAGTGGTGAGATAGAGAGAAGGAGAGAGGGAGAGAGAAAGAGAGAGATAGAGAGATAGAGAGAGATAGGTAGAGGAAGGGAGAGGAGAGATAGAGAGTAGAGAGGGGAGGGAGGGAGAGGTAGGGAGGGAGATAGAGGTGTGTGTGTGTGTGAATGAGAGAGAGATAATGGTGAGATAGAGAAAATGAGAAATTGAGAGAGAAAGATAGGGGAGGGAGGGAGAGACAATAGTGAGAGATATTGGGAGGAGAGATAAAAAGAATGGGAGGGAGGGTGAGGTCGAGAAAGGGAGGGAGAGGAGAGATAGAGAGAAGTAGAGAGGGAATGAGGGAGGGAGGGAGTGTTGGGGGGGAGATAGAGGTTTGTGTGTGTGGGAGAGTGGTGAGATAGAGAGGAGAGAGTGAGAGAGAGGGAGAGAGAATTATGAGATAGAGAGGAGAGAGTTAGAGAGAAAGAGGGGGAAGAGAGGGATAGAGAGGGATAGAGAGTAAGAGAGAGATGTAGTTAGAGGGAGGGAGAGGAGAGAGAGAGTAGAGAGGGAAAGAGATAGGGAGGGATACATAGGTGAGATAAAAAGTGATGGAGGGAGAGGTAGGTAAAGAGAGAGAGGGGAGATAAAGATAACTAGAGAGGGAAGGATATGTAGAGAGAAAGAAGAGATAGAGAGAAGTAGAGAGGGGAGGGAGGGAGGTAGATGTAGGGAGGAGAGAGAGAGAGGGCAGAGAGGGAGGAAGGGAGAGAGAGAAGGAGTGGAGAGATAGAGAGTAGAGAGGAGAGAGTGAGAGAGAAAGATGATACAAATTGTTGACTAATAAAATTTGACCTCCTAATTACTGAAATTTGACATGTTGATTACTGAAATTTGACTAAGTCTGAAATTTTTAAGATCTTCCAAAAAATAGAATTTTCATTATAACTCCTAGAGATCTAAAACCACTCTCAAACATGCTGCCTATATACATGAAATATAACTCAAATACTTAAATGCTTATTTCATGTATATAGTTTCCCTGAAAGATAACAAGAAGAAAAAGAGAAGAATTTTTTTTCAATGTAGACCAAAACGCGAGTGCGTTATAACGTGCTCGTGTTTTGGAAATATTTTTTTCATTTCAAAAAATGTACATTTTTTGAACTCAAAATGTGCATGTTTTTTAAAATTTAAACCATAACATGAGTGTGTTATAATGTGCTCGTGTTTTTCTATTTCGGGATGAAAAAGTAAATTGGCTACCCATTTTTCTACATCCGCCCATAAATCAAGAATTTATTCTAAAGCATGATCCAACTCAATCACCCAAGTCTAGCAATGATCCAGTGTAAGATATATCGATAGCATCCAACCTCATACCAGTACATATTGGTCATCAAGAGACTCTTTATCCAACGCTTATACCCAATGTAAAAAATGTAAGCCAAGATTCATTACCCATATGTCCACATTTTGAGGAAATCCAAGGATCCTTTACAAGCAATCCCTTCTTTGAAATTGATCCATGTCAAGAAAGTGATCCAAATCATATCAAATATGATACCACACAAAGTCAAGATCAAGAGTCCCTATCATCAAAATACTATACTAACTTGGTACATATCTTCCAAGACATCCCATGTTTTCCAAAAGAAGAAAAAATCCATATACCAAGCACACATACATCTACCCATGAGATGCTTACTTCTAATGGACATGTAGATGATCTTCATCCATGACAAGAGTCTCACACTCTTGAAATAATTACCAAGGAACAAGATTCTTCTACTCTTAACATTTATACAGAAGATCAGGACATAGCAGAAGCTAGCAACATATCAGAAAGGGATCATGAAGAAGACTTATACTTAAGTTGTGAATCAAAATCATCCTATATAGACATATCAAAAGGGGATTAGAAAGAGGACTTATACATAAGTTGTGAATCAAAAAAATCCTATGAAGCTATATCAAAAATGAATCATGAGGAAGAATTTTACATGGACAGTAAATCAAAAACACCTCTTGAAGAAGCATTAAAATCTGATATTTCACAAGATTAGGCAAAAGATATCAATCAAGAATTTATCCCACATATGGCGGATCCTATCACTTATAAACTTGGATCACTTACCTTTGTTAGAGAAAGCTATAGTACCAATGAAGAATCTATCACCTTTGAAGACCCACAATAGAGCAGAGAAGGATTAGCACCGTGTTTCCAAGACAAAAAATATCCTATTGCAAATAAGATCTTTCAACAGATGCATTATCAAGGTAGAGGATTAGGCCTACATGAACAGGGTATCCTAGAACCAGTGCAGATTATTGGAAATCCTAAGCATCAAGGTCTTGGTTATTCAAAGGAATCTAAACATATTAGTGATACCTCCATAATACTGGGGGAAACTTTATCTAATGCAAGCATCAACATAAAGAACATGAAGAGTCCTTATGATGAAACTGCTACCAATGCTACAACTAGCCATATCAGGAATCATCATCCACACATATTTCCACATTCTAATTGAGACCAAAAACAAAAGAAGAAGCTATATCCAAGAATGAAACAAGTTATTGAAGCAAAAGAATCAACAAAACAAAATGGATAAGAAAGATTGAAGTGGATAGAAAATAAAAGGCAATAAAATCATCCCTATCAACCTCCATTAATCAAAGAAACTATGGGGAAAAATAAAAAATGGAAGTCCATCAAACAAGAATGTCCAATAATGCAAAAGCAAGCTTCAATAGCAACCTACAAGGTATATCAAGATGTTGGTCCCAATAGAATCTCCATATTCATCCATCATTGCTCATCATCCCAAGTTTGGAGAGTCAAAGATTCCAAATTGTCAACCAATCCATCTGAATCACATATCCCTCAATGCATTTCGCCATCTAGGGTATCCAAATCTCACATTGACCATGTGTTGGAAACAACTCTTTATCATAAGGACTCTAAGGGAACTCTATCATGATGTGTGCATCAAGGTAAGGTTAACTCTAGTACCGACAAAGGAGACAAGAATTTCCAGGGGTTACATTCAAGTGCTTCTATCCTAGCAAAACAACTCCTCGAAGCAGGATATCATTGGCATGTCATGACAGCAACAATGACCATATCAGCACCAACAACATGTACATCAACACCACCAGGTGGTTCAAAATGAGCAAAAAATTATCACCATGATGAAAGACTGGTAAACAAGTGTCCTGTGTGATGTCTAAAAAATCAATAAAATAAATAAACAAGGAAAAAATCAAGAAAGTAGTCAAGAGAAGAATCGTCCTCCAGTGAAAACCGCTATGGTGGCACTTTGGACAAGTACCATGATGAAAACCTAGCAAATAATAATCATGTGTATAATCGAGCATCTACATGCACCATTTTGGATGGAAGCATCTCAACTTATCCATGATAAATCCAAGCCATTGTTTTCAAAATCCAACTTATCTTGATCTTCACAAATGTTTGGTACACTTTACACTTTCTTATGGAAAACATCTTGACATGGGTCATTGTCATTGATCTTATCATACCCTGCATTATCTAGTCCATTAGGCATTTTCCAAAAGGGAATACTCTATCAAAACATGCTATCCTATCACAAGATAATCCATCACCTACATTTCTAGACACTGGGGAGAAATGCTTGCATCTTGCTTCAGAATAAATCTTGATCTATGTCTTCTAGCTCACATGGCGATCTATTCATTTATCCCAACAACAAGGTATACCACCAATGCACTATTAGGGCAACCTTCGAAACAATTCATCCCAAAAACAAGGTGTACCACCAATGCAATACCAAGGTAACCTTCAAAGATGCCAATGACATGGATTATTCCTTCACTTGAAAATTCTAAGATATCAACAGTTACTTGAACCCCACTTCTAGCTCAAGTAAGATTTTCTACAACATATCCTCTAGAGAAAACAAAGTGAAGTATCAATCCAAGTTTTGAACATCTTATACCCTAGGGAAAAGGGTAAAAATCCAAAATTATCAAAAATAAAAAACATCTGAAAATTATCAAAAAACAAAAAAACATCATTGGATTATTCCTTCACTCAAACAGTCTAATATGTCAACATTTGCTTGAACCCCACAACTAGTTCAAGTATATTTCCCACAACATACCCTCTAGACACAAAAGTGGAATATCAATCCAAGCTATCAATGTTGTTTATCCCAAAAACAAGTTTATGCTTTGAGTCAAACAGTTGAACTACATGGTCTCTACATGTACAACGTAGGTAGGGCTTAATAGGCCCCCAGGAATTACATCATTACCATTAGTTTTCTATCATATTTCTTCCAAATTAGTCAAAAATACAAAATCTAAACAAATCCAAAAAAATCCAAAATCTTAAAACATTCACAAAATAACAAAACCCATGAAACCGGTAATTGGATCAAACAGATCCCGAAGTCATCTCTGCCTCAACTATAGTGGTTCAAGGACCACCTACAATCATTTTAACCCACAATGTTATGGTTTCACTCTGAACATGTCAAGAAACACAAAATGACACAAAACATGATGACAAACAACATTTAAGATGACAACAAGAAAATGCTAACAAGGTTTAAATGAAATAAAGGAAAATGCAAGCTCACAACACCAATGGAAAATTTAACTGTGCAAAAACTGAAAACCACCAACACCATTGCAAACATCATGAAATTCTACCCCATTTAAAAAAAAGCACTGAAAAATACTTTCGTATGCCTAAGACATGGTCATTCGAAGATAGGGTAAAAAAGGTCTTGATTACCAATCACAGAGCAAACAAAAGTGAGGTTTTAGGAGCAAGGACAAGATTTTAGGATCAAGTGTGATATTTTCAGATGCAAGACTTTAAAGCAAGTGTGATCTTCTTAAGCAAGGGTGAGGGAACAACTCTAGTGCAAGAAAAAAGTGAGGTTTTTAGGAAAGGGTGAGGTTTTAAGTCAAGTACATGAAACAAAAGTGAGGTTTTAAGTCAAGAGCAAGGTTTTAGGTCACGGGCGAGGGTTTAAAGGTCAAGTGTGTGGTTATAACCTAGCAAATGCAAGGAAAATGATGCAGATGCTTAGATATCACCATAACTTTTCTTTTGACTCCATGAACTTTGTACATGCAATACGAGAATGTAACAAGACAAAAATGAGAATTGACAAGGTACATGTCGAGACACTGATGCCTATAGGATATCCAAACTCTTGAAATGCATCCGCGCGATGTGAGGCTCCCCGAATCCTCACTATAACTCCTTGAAAATCAACAAAACAAAAACATTCAAATATCTTAAAAACACAACAAACAACATCAAATAAACATCAAAAAGGACAAAAACAGGTTCATCCATAATAAAAAGATCGTCACATTCGCCCTTTGACAAAATAGATAAACAAACAAAGCAACATCAAAAGCTAGAACTTTCAAGCAAACAATCACAAAGATTTGAACGCAAATAGACAAAAAAAATCCTAGTACAACTTCCTATCTATTGACAATTCCCAACATCCTGAGATATGTCTTAACGGATCGGTTCCTACGATAGACATGATCAACACTGGATAATAGTCCCATAATAGATAGAGCAAGTGATACAACAACATTTTTTTAATCTTTTTTTAGTCTTATCTTTTCAATTTACATTATTGATTTGTTCCCAGAATCTCTTGAGGATGTCCATAAGGATTTAGAGAGGAAGGTAGGGTAATTGAGCATCATTTCAATTTTTTGTTTGTTGAATATTTTTGTTATACTACCACGGTGAATACTTGCTTTGTTCTATGCATGGAAGTCATGTTGAAGCATTTCGTGTAGCAGTGGCATATTAGGTTCTTAATACCTCTTGTGTTACTGGTTTGACATATTTTAAAGCTTCTCACCCATACACTCTACAGGGTTTTTGTATGTCTAGTATGAGCAAGAGTACTCCTTGTTTGTAGATTCAAATTCCACACAATGGATATAAAGTCACCTTGGTCATTAATACCCTAGTGCATCATATCTTTTTGCTACATCAAACAAGATTGTTCAAACTGCAAAGCCTCCAAGCAAATAAAAAGCAACTCATCAATGACTAACAACATCAACTATTCTTCACTTCTTATTAACATTATCTTCTTATCAACATTTCTTCTATCAGTCCTTGCACTTAACACACCACATCAAATTATCAAAAAAATTGGTTCATTATCCATAATTCTCACCAAATTTCCCGAGGGGGCACTGGGCTATCCCATCTGGGGCATACTGGGGCAACTCTGGGGCATACTGGGGTAACTTTTCAATAGGAATTACTAATTTTTCTTTGACACAATGCTCAAAATCACACTATATCAAAGCCGGGAAAAATGTAGACACCTAAAAATGTCGTAGCTTGCACATTAGCATTTTGGCACTCATATTCATCTATTAATTAAGTGATTTAACATAGTTTAATTAATTCATCATCAAACAACATCGAACAACATTTAAAATAATCATCCTGCAACATCCCGTAATGTCTCAGAACATCTCAGAATCATCTCGAAACATCTCAAAATCATCTCGTAATATCTCAGAACATCTTAGAATCATCTTGAAAGATCTAAAAATCATCCTGTAATGTCTCAAAACATCTTGGAATCATCCTGTAATATCTTGGAACATTTTGAAATCATCCTATAACATCTCGAAACATCTCAAAATCATCTCGGAACATCTCAGAATCATCTCGTATCATCTCGAAACATCTCAGGATCATCCCAAAACATCTCAAAAACATCACACAACATCAAACAACATCCAAAACCCTAATTCCTCTATTAATTGAATAAAACAATATTATTTAATTAATTCACTTTGTCATCATTTCTAACAAATTAAATAAATTGTATTTATTTAATAAAGTCCTAAAAACCCTAATTCTGCTATTAATTGAATAATACAACATTATTTGATTAATTCACGTTTCTATCATTTCGACCAATTAAATAAATTGCATTTATTTAGTAAAGTCCTAATCTCACTTTATTTCATCTTGATTGATTAAATAATGCCAATTATTTAATTGCGTCACTAAATCACCCTATTCCCCTAAGTTGATTAAATTATTAAATCATAATAATTTAATTACGACAATTTCCCTCCAAAATTTGAATAATTAAATCAAACTATTCAAATCAATTATCAAAAATTAAATCAAACTAATGCAACTTTATTTCCAAAAGTCAAACTTGATTTGCACGTTCAACTCCAAAAAGGAATTAATGAATTAAATCAATTAATTTATATTCCTCACCCACTTTATGATTGAGAAAATTATGATTGTTGACTAACCAATCTAATTTGTTAACTAATCAATCTAAATTGCTAACTGAGCAATCTAAGTTGTTAACTGATCAATCAATTTCCTAACTAAGCCATCTAAATCCTAACTGATCAATCTAAGATCTTGACTGATCAATCTAATTCCTGACTAGCCAATCTATTCCTCAATCACACAGATTGTGCAATCAAATTTGCATAATTTTCTCATGTCTAAATCCTCTCAACACACTTCGACCGTCGATTTGGATATTCTCCAACATGAACCTGATCGTCCATTTCGAATCTCATTTTCTATATAAAAAACCCCTTTCCTCACAAATACAGATCGAAGAAACAACATCATTTTCACAATGAAGTACTTCTGACATTCACAACCACCATTGTGAGAGCTTCAACCACTTCTTCAATCAACCAATGTCAAAGTCATTCCTCAAGCTTTTGCACATGAACTATGGAGGTTTCATGGTGATAAGAACAACCCAACATCAGGCGAATACACTCCAATACGGGATGGTAATGTTGTGTTTTTTGTTTACATTCAATTTAGTAATCATAGATTCTTTAATGTATTTTCAAATAGCTTAGTTTCATTTCATATGTGTAGGATTAGATCTTAGATTAATTGTGTTTGATATTAGCTTAGATTCTTGTTTCAAGCATGTTTGATCTTGTTTCCATCTAATGGTTTTCCCCCTCACACACTTACATATTAAAACACATGTCTTAATCACATCAACTCCCCTTCTTTCCCATGTTGAAAGGATAACTTCTTGTGCAAGGAAAAGAACATCAGTGTCATTCAAAGCAACAAGAAAACCAACCTGACGACATTGTTATGGGAGAAGCTAAAGTTTAGACAAAACACACCTATGTATGTAACATTATATCATAACCCCCATCCCACGCATTGGACAAAATGTACTGATGGAAAGAATTGATGGACGGTTAAGCGTGTGTCATCACATTTTATGTCGTTAGAAAAGGACTACATGAATGGTGGGAAATCAAAAAGCAATAGACAAAACACACCTAAATATCGCCATTTTCCACATTTTCATTTTGTAGTTTGTTGGGGAGTGCGGGCAGAATGAAGTTTTTCTATTGTGTTTGGAGGTCGAATGAGAGTTGAGAGTCTACACTACATAAACGCATTCAACAAGTGTGGTGGCTAGCTAGTAGGTATATATATCTTCCATTTCTATATCTACCATGTTCATTAAGAAAATGGGTTTTCATTGACGAGAAAATAAAGGGATTTCCTTGCATAAAGGGTTTCCATTTGAAATGCAAAGCTCTTTATGTGTGTTTGTGTAAAGGGATAATTAAAAGGATGCAGTATCATCATTCGTTGTTGTTTTGAGAATTTCCCATGTAGCACTCACACTTCAAGGAGGAAACATCCTTCATTAAAAATTTTGGGATATAATAGGTACACAATAATGTAACATTTTTTATTTTTTTAAATAAACTAGAAATTATTTGCATTCGCCATAGTAAGCATCTCATCTATAAATAAATCATAACTTCTTAATGCAAAATAAATTTTGGAAATTTAATTGACTAGTACACTTGCAATTCAAGCTATGACAACTAGAATCATCTGTATTTAGTGCAAAAGCTTCACGTGTCCTAAAGCATCCTTCTCAATCCACCTGCCCTTGTTTTATACAATTTTTTTTCATCAAATATATCAACCACCTGGAAGGAAGACAAGTGTTAGCGATAGATTAAATTGGAAAATTAAAGACATTTGGTGCTACAAATAAATCTTTTTATTCCAAATTTCACCAATATAGGATTATATGTTGTGGTGAGTGCAAAATGCCAACTCATACAAACAATAAACAAATATATTCAATTATACAATGGGAATTTAATTTCCAATTCAACCTATTGCTAACACTAGTAATATATATCAGCAATTATATCTGCCATTCTACAGAAACTGTGAAGCACTGAATGTTCATTCGAATATATAAAAAACTCATCTCTCCTGACATATGAAAGAGACCATGTAAAAAAATTTTGGTTGGAAGGGAGATCTCCAGCGGGTGGTGATGGCGGTGGCATTTTTTCAAATTGTGGAAAGGTGGGAAATCTTGAAGGTGTTGTTGGCATTAATGGTGGACAGCTTGCTGATATGAGGGTGATGTCAGGCGGTTCCTTTGCTGCAGGTAAGGATTTTGGGTCCCTGTCGTTGGGTAAAGACTTTGTTGGGGGGGATGGGGCTCCGAAAGTTGCATCCATTACTCTTTCTCCATCATCCTTGCCTGAAAAGGGGAATGTCAGGGCTGAAAATTCTGGGCCAGGTCTATTATCTGGTACTTTTGATGGGACTTTTAATAATGTGGTCTTCGGGGCTGATAAGACTAAGAATGACCTTTCTTTGGGTTCTACTATCCATTGGAAGAATTTTTTTGGGACGAAACCTAAAGGTAAAAGTACTTTACCACCTATGCCTTTTGTTGCTAATTCCTTAACTGGTGAATACTCTAACTCTATCCCATACTGCATTGTTGACAAGAGTATGTCAAACATGGACATGGCTCTGTTGGGTAAATTTATTGGTCCTTGGCCCCATATTGAGTTGGTTCATAAATTTTTTGGTAGTCGTTGGTGGCCTAAGGGACAAGTTGATGTGGCAGCTATGGCCAAAGGTTTTTTCTCCTTCACCTTCAACTGTGAGGAAGATATGATGGCGGATTTGATGGGTGGACCTTGGTTTTTGGGGAAGTCCTTGCTGTTGTTAATTAAATGGGAACCTGGGTTTAACTTGAACTCATGTTCTTTTGCATCTGCACCGGTTTGGGTCAGACTTCCTAGGCTCCCATTGGAATTCTGGGATGAGGAAGTGTTTAAAGGGATTTCTAGTACCTTTGGGTGTTTTTTGTCGATTGACCAAATGACGGCTTCCAGGAAGTGGCTGGTCTATGCTAGATTCAGTGTGAATGTTGAAGAAACTCCTGATTTACCTACTATGATAAAGATAAACTCCGAGTTGGGTGTATGGGAACAAGTGGTTGAATACAAATCCATTTTGTTTGCTTTCTTCCATTGTAAAAAGGTTGGTCATTGGGCAAAGAAGTTTCCTCTTAAAGCTTCGAAGCAGATGTCTAAACAATGGTGTGAGAAGTTGGAGGCCAATGAACAGGATTTGGAGCCCTTGGATAAGGAGGGCCCTCCCCCGAGTGGTGTGGATGAGTTTCTTGTAATTGAAGGGATGAAGTTGGACTTGGTTGAGAAGGGTGAGCTTCTGGAAAGCAAGATAGATGTTGTTGATTTGGATAAGGAGTAGGATGTAGGTGAGAATGTTGTTGTGTCTCCTATGAAGGTGTCTATGGATGAACAAAAGGAGGCTTCAGAGGTGTCTCTTGAGAAAATGGAGGTTTTGGAATCAGCTAAAGCTTCTATCAATGGGCATCCTTAGTCTCCCCTAGTGGAAATGAGCTTGATTTAGAAATTTTGTTCAAAATTTGAAGGATTGGAGGTCCTATCTGATGTAAGGGATTTTGGTGATGTGGAGGACGTGGATAATCCTCCTTATATTCCGGCTCGAGGACGTAGAAAGAAGAAATCTCCCTCTCTAGGAGTGGTGACCAAAACTAGGCAGAGATCTGATTATGGTTCTGAGCCAAGAGGTAGAGGTAGGCCTCCTGCCAATGTAACAAGGGAGAAGGAGTGTCATCTAGACATTGTGGATGGGATGCAGTGGACTTTGCTGGAGATGTGCTCTAAGAGCACCTCCAATAATTTTTCATGAAGATAACATCCTAGAATATGCAAGGGTTGAACCATCCTCACAAGCATGATCTCCTAGCTAATCTAGTTAGGGATCATAGGTTTGATATTCTGTTGATTCAAGAGACTGAAATGGGGTTTGACAAGTTAGCAAGATTGAAGAAGTTGTTGAAGGATTGTGGTATGCATAGTTCAGATGTTGTGGGTGCTTCGGGAGGGATTGTGACCTTTTGGGATCTCAGAATTATTCAAGGGGTAGAGGTTTAATGATGGTAATCATGTTTCTACCTCGTTCGTTCACTTGAGGGATAAGTTTGTTTGGAATCTTTCTAATATTTATGCCCCTAATAGTAAGAGTGTCAAAAAATTTTTATGGGAAAGTCTGGGGGACTTTAAATCTAGGTTCTTTGTGTGTAACTGGTTGATCATGGGGTATTTTAATACGCCTCTGAATGATAGTGATAAGGTGTGTGGATTGTAGATTGTGGATGACAATAGATATGATTTAATGAGTCTCTTGAATGATCATGCCCTTCTTGACTTGGATCTCAAGGGTGCTTCCTTTACCTGGTCTAATAGGTAGGTGGGAGATGCTCTCATCTAGGTGAAACTTGATTGTGCTTTAGTGACCCCAGATTGATTGTTGTCCTACTCTTGTTCACTCTCTGCATTGAATAGATTGGGGTTGGATCATTTCCCCTTGTCTCTATCTTTGGATATTTAGGGGGGGAAGAAAATTTTCCCTTTCAGATTCAAAAAGATGTGGACTTGTCACCCGGACAATAAGAATTTGGTTTCAGATTGGTGGAACATTCAGGTTGATGATTCTGCTATGTTCAAAATTGCCAAGAAGCTGGCCAATGTGAAGGAGAACATCAAGAAATGGAATAGAATTTCCTTTGGTCATATTTTTTTGGAAAAGGAAGGGGTCACTAAGGAACTTAATGATGTACAACATGCTATCCAAGTTTTTGGGTATGATCAGGCCCTAGTTTTGAGAGAAAATATTCTTCTTTTGAAGTTACACGACATTGCGGTGAAGGAAGAGGAATTCTGGAAGCAAAGGTCGAGGATAATGTGGCTTAATAGTGGGGACAGAAATACAAAGTTTTTCCACCTTTCTACTATGAAGCATAGGGCTAATAATTGCATTAAGCTTATAAATTTCAATAATCAAGTTTTGAAAAATGATGCTGATTTGAAAAATGCAGCTGCCTCTTATTTCTGTAATTTACTTTTGGCTACAGGGGAGTTGGATTTGGATTGTCAGGAGGAAATTCTTAGGAACATTACTCAGGTCATTGATGATGAGACTAATAGGAAGTTAGTGGGAATTCCTTCGGCTGATGAAATTAGAAGTGTTGTTTTCTCCTTTGAAGGAAATAAGGCGTCGGGCCCAAATGGCTTCCCCATGTTCTTCTTTCAATTTTTTTGGGAAATTATTGCCAAGGAGGTGGTTGTGGCTACTAAAGAGTTCTTTAGGACTGTCTCTTTACTAAAGGATTTGAATTCCTCTTTCATTTTTTTGGTCCCTAAGAAGCTAGGGGCTTCTTCTTTTGATGAATTTTGTCCTATAAGCTTATGTAACTCGATCTACAAGATTTTTTCAAAGGTTTTGGCATGTAGGATTCAAAGTGTTCTACCTCGTCTTATTTCTCCTCAACAGAATGGGTTTGTGGTGGGGAGGAAAATTCTGGACTCCATTCTCTCGGTTCATGAGAATATCCATTCCTTAACTATTAATAAGCATGTTGGTTTTATTCTAAATCTTGACTTACTCAAAGCCTATGACAGAGTTAATTGGGGATTTCTTTCCAAGATTTTGTTGGCTTTTGGTTTTGGAGAAAGGATGGTGGGTCTCTTGCTTCAATTAATTTTGTCTCCTTAGTTTTTTGTCTTGGTGAATGGTTCGCCCTCCCCTCTGTTTGGGTGCTCTAAGGGTCTTAGCCAGAGGGATCTGATCTCTCCCTTTCTCTTTATAATTATGGTGGAATTTTTGGGGTGTCTTGTTCAGAGCTCTATTGATTCTGGGGCTATGAATGGTTTGTCTCCTTCATCTAGGAATATCATTTGCTCCCATTAGCATTTTGTGGATGATTCTCTAATGCTTGGAGATTCCTTTATCAAGGAATCTAGGGTTATTAAATCTATCTTGCAGAAGTATGAAGTTACTTCTGGGAAAAAGGTTAGCTTATCGAAGAGTGTGATCTTATTTTTTAATATGCTTGGGTATAGGCAGATTAAAATTGCTCGAATCCTACAGTGTCAGATTGGTAATCTCTCGGCCTCTTATTTGGGCCTTCCTCTATGCTCATCTATCCCAGATTCATTATGGCGGGGGCTGATTGATAAGTTTAACTCTAAGATGGCTAGTTGGAAGTGTGTGGTGCCGAGTCAAGCTGGGAAGGTGCAATTGATTAAGTCTACTCTTCAGAATCTTCTTGTTTATGCTCTCTGTCTTTTCTTTATACTGAGGAAATTTGTGGATAAGTTGGAAGGTATTAAAAAAAAATTCTATGGTCTGGTGTGAAGGATAGGAGAAGAATTCACTTGGTGGCCTGAGATGATGTGTGCAAAAGTAAAAAGGCTAGTGGTCTTGGTATCCACAAAATCCATGATTTTAATCTTGCCCTTTTGGGTAAATAGTTGTGGAAATTATTCTCAGATAGGAGTGAATCAGTGCAAATTTCTCAAAGTAAATACTTACAAGGTGATGATGCTTTGCGGGACTTTTTGAATCCTGATTTTTCTCCCCCCTCTGGGTCTGCTCTGTGGAAATGTATGGTTTAGGCGCATAGACTTTTTTGTAAAGGGATTTTTTGGCAGTTGGGAAATGGGAAAAATGTTTTGTTTTGGGAAGACAGTTGGATTGGCAGCAAACCACTCAAAGATGAGTCGTGGGCCCAACCCCTTATGAAGGTTTGCTTGCGGAGGTTTGGCAGATTTGTTGTTGATTATATTGTTGATGGGTGTTGGAAAAGATGACATGATGTTGATATGAGATTGGAAACCTTGTATAATGTTTTGTCCCTGGTTCATATCCCTTCTACTCCCTCTTTTGATAAATTTGTTTGGAAACCTTCTTCTAATGGTCGATTTTTTGTTGCTTTGGCTTTCCATATTAATGACTGTTGTTGGCCATGCCCCTTTTTGGGCCTCTATTTGATCTCCTAGATTAACTCCTAAGGTCAATATTTTCTTCTGGCTTCTTTGCCAAAGTAAGGTATTAACTACTGATAATCTAGTCAAGTGAGGTTTTATGCTTGTTAATAGGTGCTTTCTGTGTGAAGATGTTGAGGATCCCTACCATATGTTGATTGGTTGTAGCTTTGCTAGAAGTGTGTGGGTACATGTGCTCTTTCTTTGGAATTGTAGTTGGGTGTTCCCTGCTTCGATCAAGGACTTGTGGTATCAATGGATTTTCCCTACTTCCAACCCGGCCCTACAGGTGTTGTGGTCTCTATCTATGCCTCATGTTGCTTGGGGTTTGTGGCTTGAACATAATAATAGGATCTTTAGAAACTCTACTCTTCCTACTATCTATTTGGCCTATAAATTTTTGGTGGCTATTAAGGAAAATTTCATGGCTGGGATTTCTTTTCACATTGGGCATAAGATTTTGTTGAGTCAGTATGATTTGTGTGTTGCCCAGAAATGGAGGTTGGCTTGTGATATCTCCCTCCCTGTTCATAAAGGTAAAGCTTCAAGAGATAAATTTTCCTAGAATGGTCCACCAGATGGATGGGTTAAGTTTAACTTTGATGGGGCAGCTAAAGTTAATCCGGGACTTGTTGGTTGTGGGGGAGTGATAATAAATTCTAATGGTAGGCTCGTTTTTGTGGTGGCACTCCCTTTGGGAACCCATACAAACCACTATGTAGAAGCGGTTGTTGCCTATTATGGTCTCAAACTGGCTCAAAAGAAAGGTTCTAAGAAAGTGTGGCTAGAAGGGGATTCTTTGAATATCATCAATAATTTAAAAAATAGGGCCACTTCCTCTTGGACTATTGAAACTATGATAAAGGATTCTATTAATATCCATAATTCCTTTGATGACTATTATATATCTCACATTTTAAGAGAGGGAAATAGCTTGGCTGTTATCTTTGCTAACTTGGGGGTTTGTGGGACCCGGGAGTGGGATCTAAATGATCCTCTTCCTATGGAGGCGATTATAACTATTAATCATGAAGCAAAACTATAATTGAAATAATGGTGGTATGTGGTGTTGGGTGTGTATGTTATTTATCACGTGGAAGGCTATTATTTGGATGAGTGATATTAAGGCCTCAACTTGCTTTGATGGTACCAAGGAGGAAATTCATAGGGAGCAGATTACTATGCCTATTAATTATCTATGCCACGTCTATTCTCTTACATGGATTGTGGGTATCCTTAAAGTTGCTTTATTGAGAAGTTTTGTCTCTGATGTGAAAGTTGCTAATTGCCTTGGCTTTGTGAATTTGGTTGCCATGACAAGAACCGACCGGAGCCCTTCTCTTGCAATATTGTTAAGAAGAATGAGGAGGTGTGGACGATTCTGGAGAAGGGTGTTTTGACTCCTTATATTGAGAATTTGCATGGGAATAATCCCTAGATGACTACTAATGTTGCTAAAAATTGGACCGACAAGGTGTTGAAACTTGGAGGGACGAAATTCGACATTACTAAAGATATCATCACCCATATCACTGGCCTACCAATGGATGGCATGGAGTTCTACAGAGATAATAAAGAGTCGCAAAATGACATGAAAATATTTTTCAAAGGCAAGGAAGTTAAGGACTTGAAACCGGCGAAGAGCGAGGGCTATCAGAGGAAATCCATAAAGGCTCTTTGGGTCGATGTTGTTGAGGATTTAATGAGGTATATTTCTTTAGAAGTTCATTATTTTGATGTGAATACCTATCACTTCATCCTTCTCAACCACTTTCATCACAATAAAATAATTTATTTTCCTTTCTACTTATTGGCTTCGTTGGATGCTGGTATTATTGACCATAGGAAAAGCTCGAAGAACCTTGTTCTTCATGTGGGGTTAATTCTCCTCATTTCTGACTATTACAAATCCTTTGAGGTGGTTAGACCTGTTCCAACACATAAGGGTGTGAAAATTGATAAGGGATATGATACGGTTTCTGAGGAGGAAGTGGCCTATAAGAACAGGAAAAAATAGAAGTTGATTCTGCAAAAGGAGTCAGATTCAGGGGATGTGGATTTTGTGCTATATTCCCTTGTTACTACGGATGAGGACATGAGATCCCCTGCCTTGGGGAAGCGTAAAAAAGAGGGGCCAAGTCCTGACAAGGTTTATGAGACTAGTAGTGGTAATCCTATGGATGAAATGCTTAGCAAAAGAAAAAAGGATGTGAAGGATTTGGTTGGGGAGGTGTCGTCTCCTTCCCCACCTCTGAAAAATAGGGTTCTTCTTGTGGGGGATAGTACGAGGAAGGTGGTGTGGTCTGCTCTCGAGCTAGAAACTCCTCTTAAAGGGAATGGCAAACAAAACGTTGTGGGGTCTCTGGTTGGTAAGGAAGCTGGGGTTTCTTCTGGTGGGCGTCGGGTAGGGCACGTTGATGGGGACACTCTTGTGGTGGACCTAGAGAGGTGGATGAAGAGGATGGCAGTTGCAGTTGAGATCATGGAGTCCATCTAAAAGATCAAATCATAAGTTGTGATGTCAATTGTTGCTGAAAAAGGTAAGGGGATTGTTGCTGATACTGAGAAGTTTTTCTCCTTTCATGAGGAGGATGTCGAGGGTAGAGAGGTTTTTTATATTGGGAAAGATAATATTGTTTATGTCTTGGGAGTTGCTAAAGAGGGCTCTATTCTATTTTATAAGCTTTTAAATGGGCTTTCCATGAGATGAATATGACTACTGTGAAAGTGGGGTATTGCTAGTAAAAAGGAGGATTCCTCTATTTAGGATCAAATCGATGATTTGATGAACTCCTTAAAGATTGTGGCAGAGGAAATGCTTTTGATGAAGAAAAATCTTGAAGGAAAAATCCTTAATCTGGAGAATCTCATGGAAAGGATTATTGTTAGTGAAGAAATCTAGATTTGACCACTTCCACATGATCAAAATCGTCTACTCTATTCATCTATTTCATTAATAATGGTTAAATAATTTATTTAATCATTATTTCATTTTCTACCTAAGGTTCCTAAAGTATGGAATTGAATAATTAAATACTTTACCTTACACATTTTCTTCTCTAAATTAAATAAATGGGACAATTTATTTAATTTATTCACTTAACCTTTTGATTAAAAATTAATTTTTTAATTCCTCACCTTCTCTCTCCTTGTCACATCCTCCATAATCCTCATCTAATTTGGATTAAATAAATTAATCTATGATTAGGATGTGCACCACTTAATCAAGATTAGTGTCACATCCTCCATAATCTCCCACTTGCTTTTAATATCTCATTAATTATCTTAATCTTGTCTTTGCACAACCTTAATCAAGGTCACTAGCCACATTTAGCATACCTTTTTTAGTCAACCTTTCCACTTGTTTTTCTTGGCCTTGACTTCCTTTCCCATGTGAATTTTTAATTCACATTTATTCATCCTAGGCTCCTCTCTTCCCCATGTGAGTTTTTAATTCACATTTTATCCTTCCAAGGCTTACCCTATCTCCATGCAAGTTCTATAAAATTTGACTTGTCATTTTACATGTGTCAAAGACTTCTAGAACTTTAGACTTGTCACATCATTCACATGTGGCAAATCCCTACCTTTTTGGAAACCCTCTCTTATCCATTAGACTCTCTCAAGCATGTGAATTTTTAATTCATATTTATTCATCCTAGATTCTCCTTTTCCCCATGTGATCATTGAGAGGTTGCATCATCCCTTTTCTAAGGTACTTGTCCTTCCTTCACATCATGTACTTTTCTTCCACCTCACTCCCACATCATCTCACCCTAAGCCATCTCACATTCCACATGTCAAGATGTGAGGGTTTGTGAGTCCTCAACTCACCATAGCCCTCCATCTTGGCTTTGTTGGCTTAATCTCAACCGTTAAATTCTCTAGAGAATTCAAATGGTTCTATAAATACCCCCTCCTTTCTCTCATTTGGAGAATGAGATTTTTGCTATCAAAACTCTTGCCAATTTTTCAGCACTTAGTCATTTGAAAGCATTCTTCATCAATCAACCAAGTCATTTAGCCACTTGCATTTTATCACATTTTTCATCTTGCATCTATTCACCTACATAGCCATCCAAGGAGCACACAAAACATTCAAAGATCAAGGGTCAACCAAGGAATAAGCAGCATGAAGGTATAGTCACTTTTTATTTTATTTTATCTAATCATTCCTTAGGCTAATCTTGAGGTGTATTTCTTGTGTTGTTCATTTTAATGTATTATTAGTTAGTTTTGCATGTTAGAATAAAGTTAGAATATTTAAGGGATCACATTTATGGCACGCCCAGTGGGACCCACAAACGGGTCTCTCTATTTAATGTTTGTTGTTGTTAAATTTGTTTGTAGATCTAGGTCACAGAGGGGCGGATTTGCCCCACAGAGGGGTGAACTTGCCCTCCCGTGTACTAAAAAGGGGTGGATTTTCCCTCTTGTTCCAACTTTTATGACAATTTTTTTGGAGAGGGGCAGATTTTCCCTCTTGTTCCAAATTTTCTGACAATTTTTCTGTAGAGGGGCGGACTTGCCCTGTTGTTTCAAATTTTCTAACATTTTTCACTGTAGAGGGGTGGACCTGCCCTGCTATTTCACTATTTTTGACAATTTTTCTGTAGAGGGGCGGACCTGCCCTACTATTTCACTATTTTTGATAATTTTTATGTAGAAGGGCGAACCTGTCTTGCTATTTCACTATTTTTGACAATTTTTCTGCAAAGGGGCGGACCTACCCTGCTATTTCACTATTTTTGACAATTTTCTATAGAGGGGCGGACCTACCCTACTGTTTCAACTTTTTCTGACATTTTCCTACAGAGGGGTAGACTTGCCCTGTTGTTTCAACTTTTTCTGACACTTTTTGCTGTAGAGGGGCAGACCCACCCTGCTATTCCAACATTTTTCACTACAGAGGGGCGGACCCGCCTTGCTATTCCAACATTTTCACTACAGAGGGGCGGATTTTCCTTAAACAACATGTTTTGGAAGGTAAAAACAGGCATTTTAGCTCCGTTTTTGCCTCAATTTTTTGTTGTTTTGAAGTTCTAACCCCCTAACCTTGCTTGTTTGTGGGTGTAGTTGGATTTATTACTAATACTTTTCAGCATTTTGTGATAATTCATAAAGGACGGAGGATAAAACAACTAACATTTCTTGGCAGGGCCATCCATTTATTCAGATTTTAAAGTCTTTCCTTGTTGTTTTTATCTAGGCACATAGTTTAATTAGGAGGAAGTAATATTTACTATGTGGTGTGCCTTTTTTGTGTTACCCAAAGGGGGCATTAGTTTGTTTTCACCTTCCCCTTTCACTTTGTGTGAACCTGGGAAGTAGTTGGAAACAATTAGTGCCTTCTTTTTAGAGGGACCTGCTTGGGGATTTCATCACCCCAAGGGATGATCCCAACCACGCATATCAGCGGGGTATAAAAAAGGGGGAGAGCCAAATTTGTACCCCAATCCAATCACGTTGTGTCTGGCGGAGTGTCGAAGCTAAGGTGATACCTAGATAGATGTGAAGAGTTGGTTTGAACCCTTCAGTATCTCACTGGGGTTCCCGACTCACGCTTGTGATGGGCTGGTGTTTATGGTCTAGACCTCACATACCGAGAGTATATCGAGGACACCTTAGAAACCTTATTCATCCTAGATTAAGACCTTTGGTGGCCATACCCCTTAACACTAATCATAGGATTGTGCTTGCTTAAAGTGTCTTTCAGTGAGAAATTAGTAAATTTTGAATAAGTCAGTCTCATTGTGTCCTTTCAAGTCCTTGCCATAATCTTTCTCACCCAAACCAAGTCCCTATTTTTCTACAGAGGGGCGGCTTTGCCCCCCTAGTTCATTTTTTTTCTACAGAGGGGTGGATTTGCCCCCCTGGTTCACTATTTTTCTATAGAGGGGCAGATTTTCCCCCTGGTTCACTATTTTTTTGCAGAGGGGTGGATTTTCCCCCCTGATTCACTATTTTAACTACAGAAGGGTGGATACACCCTCCTGAATAGACAATTTCACCCTGTTTGACCATTCCAAACCTCCGTTTAACCACCCCGAGTCTCTGTTTGACCGTTTGATCATCCCAAACATTCATTTAAGCAATCCAAACATCCATTTGACCATTTCAAGCCTCCATTTAATCTTTCTAAACATCTATTTATCATGTTCACATTGATCATTTCACAATTTGGGGTACCCGTTCTACCATCTTATTGAGTGATTTAAAGAGTTTCTTTTCTTCCAAAAGGATCACTTCGACAACACCCCTATCATATAAAAAACCATCAAGACATCTTTCATTTGCATTCATCATCTTTCAACACAAAATCTCTTAAACCTTATTTTAGGAGTTACCTCTCGAATTGACCAAGGCGTTAAGTTTGATTGTTATCCTACATATCAATCATTGTCTTCAACCTAATCAATCCGCTTCTATCCTGAGGTGGATTTGTGTTGTAAGTCAACATCATTGGCTCAAATCAATCCCCTTCCATCTCAAGGTGGATTCGATGTCGTGATCATTGATTCAATCCTTTAATCTGATCAACCAACGTATTAAGTCACCTAGGGTGATTTTTGAATTGGGTTTAGGATCCTTTCCATCAACCAATCCTAATTCATCATCCAATCCAAAAAAACTTATCCTATCATATCCTCTGATCCAATCCCAACTAAGCTCCAATCTAGTTCCAATCTGAGTGTCAATCCTATCATCCTAATCTAAACTTTCATCCAATCCCCATATGAGCTTCCAATCCATCATCTATTCTTTCCTACTAATATGAATCTTTATCCCCCTCTCACATGACCAATAATATTAGTCAAGGGGAATCCTAACTATGTTGATGATGATAACGAAAATCTTGTTGATCACTAAGATTGTTATATAGATCCCCTTGACGCTATCATTGCTAGCAATCTCTCTCCAACCACCTCCCAAAATACAACTACTCCTTCGAACTATCACACCATGCCTTCATCCGCATCTACTAACAGTCCTTATGCTACCCTTGACAAGGGATATCCAACATCCTCACCATCGACATATTCATCATATCCACCCTCTCAACCTCTATCCTATCCAACATCCACATCCTCTTATCCTCATCATCACCAACAATCCCAATATCTCTACTTTAATCACCCATCCCAATCTTCCCATCCTAATCCAAAACTCACACATTCCTATTGCAATCCCCCATCCCAATAATCCTCTTATCTTAATCCACCATCTCAATCCCCTTATCCTAATCCATCATCCCTATCCTTCTATGCCAAATCACCATACATGTCTTCCTATGGTGGTCCACTACCTCAATCTTCCTATTCTAATCCAACATCCACACCTTCCTATCACAATCCCCCATCCCAATACCCTTACATTAATTCCACATCTCCCCATTCTAATCCTTCATCCACATCTTCCTACTATTATCCACCATCCCAACATAATCTAGCATTTGCACCCTCCTATCTTAATTCATCATCCGCATCCTCCTACATCACTACCCCTCTCACCACATTATATCTTAATCCTCCATCTAAACATAACCCACCTAGTCCTCCAACCACTCCTAGTCCTCCATCTAGTCCCATCCACTCATCTAATCATAATCCTCCATCTTCTCCTAGTTCTACATCTAATCCTAATCCACCCATCCAATCATCTAATCCTCCAATCCCTAACCCTAATCCTCCATCTCCTCCTAGTCCTCCATCCATTCTCATCCCCATGACTAATCCTAATCCACCAATCCCTAATCCTAATCCTCCATCCATTCCCATCACTCTAGCTAATCCTACATCCCTTCCAAATGTTGCCCAAGGACTCATGACAGAAGAGACACCATGCCCTCCCAATCTATCATGTACTGTCACTAGTGATGAGGCCCTCCTCCATCCTACACCTATCCCTCCCATCACCATTCTTGACACCGTCCAAATGGTTGAGCCGGTCAAACCCATCAAATCCATTAAATCCCCATCTTCTACTACTAGATCCACCCAATCCATTGAAGACATCCAATCCCCTCCTCCCAATCCTAATATTCACAAAATTCAATCCCATGACCTTCACGAATCCTCCATCCTCCTATCTCCCCGAATTGAGGAGTCCCTCCAGCACTCTTCCATCATCATACATCCCACACAAGATGAGTCATGCCAAGAGCTCGATCCAAAGAATACAAGCATATCCCCTCCTCCAAATCAAGATCCTTCCATGCCATCTACTCCATCTCAATAACATAGTCTTTTTTCCATTTCATCTCATGATCCATATCCTCAACCAAGTCATGATCCTATCCTCCCATCCACCCCATCTCAAGATCACACTATCTCATCCACTCTATCCCATGACACCCGTTGCATTCACGATCCAATCACTCCATCTCATGAACCCTTATCATCCACTACCATAAATCTAGATCCTATCATACCCCCTAATTCCTCTCTCAATCCCCTATCACCTCCTCCTCCCAATCAGGATGTTTCTCTCCCTTCATCTCCACCGCATGATCCTCCGTCACTGCCTGCCATCCCCACACCACTTTTTTATCACCTTGGTAACATTACATGCGTCCATGGTGGTCTTCTTGTGGAAGAAAAACAAAGTATATGCAACACCTATCCTCCTTTACCTAATAATGGGCTCGCATCATGCTTCCAAAAGAATGAGAATCCTACCATAAATCACATGCTATAGAACAAACTATCAAGGAAAAGGTTTAGGCCTTCATGAGCAAGGTACTTTGGAGTGCATCCAAGTCAAAGAACATCTAGGTACACATGGTCTTGGATATATCTCCCAAAACTCGCACTCCAAAGATGTTGGTACAACCTCTGTACATCCTAAACGATCCTCTTCTAAAGGCACAAGAGGTACTTTCCATCGTTCTACCAAGTAATTTGCCACCATCCCCCCTCCTCCATCACATTACCTAAAAACAACCATCCATCTTCCTCCCTCATCCTCTAAATCCATTTTGGGTCCTTATGTCCCTCCATCCATCATTGCTCATCCTCCATCTACTATGCATTCTTATAGCCCTCCATCAAACCCCACACAGTCTATTTTGGGTCCTTATATCCCAAAATAACCCCCTCCATCTTATCCTATTCATCCTTTCATTCATCCACCCCCTCTCCCTCATACACAGCATAAAAAATCCTACCTTCATAGCTCCTAATCACGATCAACAATGACACACCTCCATGCATGCTATCTCGCATCCTCCATCCACACTTCCTCATCAAATTCCTACTTCTATCACTCCATCCACGTCCTCTCCACATCATCCATCTCCCCATACCCATCACATTGATACTAAAAGAAATTTGGATGCCAAAGAAAAAATATATAAATCCAAACATCCACATGAATCTAAAGCTCCCCATGTCCCCTTCACAAGACATGTTGACAAAAAGAAAAATCGAATCCAAAATCCAAATCAATCAAAATGGACACAAAGGCCCATCAAAGAATAAATCAACACCATGTGGATCCCAAAGAAAAAAGAGGCCATGCCTTCAAATGAGAAAACCCTAAATACATCCAAACTTGCTTATCCCAAAGTTAATCCTCCATCTCCTAAATCTATTTTGGGTCCCTACATCCCAAAAATCACTATCCCAACTCCTCCATTATCGCCACCCTCTCCATCCATTCATCCACCATCACACGTGCCAATGTTGGTCCATCACATAGTACCCCATCACACATTCACTCCATCATTCCATTTGTATCCTTTCTAGAATCCCATCCATTATCCCACATATCTACACCATCAAATCCCTTTAATCCATCCTCTTGCATAATCCATCCCTGCTAATAAGGTTGTACCAACATCCGAATAGTTGCTTCAAACATGGGCTCTTATTACCTTGTATGGAACTTGAGGCTTGATTCCTTCATCCATCTCCTTATCAACTGTCCTCTAAATCCGCATATCCATATCCCTATCTTTATCCATCTTCGTCCACATCCTAGTCCAAAAAAATACAAAAATACAAAAAAAATCAAAAAAATAAAAAAATCAAAATTAAGAAAAAGAAAAAAAATAGTAAAATACAAAAAAATAGTAAAGAGAATCATTCGTCCAATGGTGAAAACTTGGCAAACAAGCGCCTTGGATAATTACCATGATGAAAACTTGGAAAACATACATCATGCATAACTCCCCCATCTAGTCTCCTTCTACGATTGGGGGCAACATCCACTTACGCATTCCTTTCCTCCATCTCCTGCATCTTCCTATCTTCTGTATCCTATCCATCCTATCCCATTCATCCCAATCCCTCCATCTTCCTTGTGATCTTGATAAAGATAGGGGCAAACCTATATACATGCTTTGGACACCTCTTGGCATATATTCCCTTCTTCCATTGCCCATCTCACTCCCTTATCCACCCATCCCTCTTGTCTCATCATGCATGACACATCTAGAGTGGGGGCATCTCCTTATTTGTGATTGGTTTCTTGGAGACATCATCCATCCATCCCTCCAGGTAATCCTCTCCATCTCCCCATCTATCCATCGTCTCACCTTTCCAATTCATATTCTAATGATCTAAATACCTATCCCATCCCTGAGCTTCACATCATACATATCTTACACATATCAACCATCCCCTTCGCATGGCCTATCCTGTTTCATCATATCGGCTCCATCCTTTTATCCATTTATCATGGTCATCTAATCATCCCTTATCTATTGTTTTTCGTTGGTCTTGTTCTGAACTACATTGCCCCTACGCTATCACATAGGCAAGGTTGATCATTTGATCCGCCCTCGGGGCTCTGTCTTTTGTCTGTGTTGTCATCCTCCATTGCCTGTCTTTGGCCTTGTATTAAACTATGTTTCCCCTGCGCTTCCATGTAGGCAAGGATAAATCATTTTTTCTTCCCCTAGGGTATCTTTCCTATCTTTTGCCATCCATCATTGGTCACCCTTGTCCTCTTTCCGCTTATATCCATGGTCTTTTATCGAACAACGAGGGCTCTGCGCTTTCATGTAGGCAAGGTTGATCTTTGATCAACCCTCGAGCCCCTAGGTCTTTAGGGTTTTGTTGTCTTGTGCCTTATCGTCCTATTGTCCTATCGTATCATCAAGTATGTCCCTATCCTAGCTAGTGCTTGTAGAACAAGGTCATTCGTATCACGAGATCCAATCGGTTTCTGGTATCCTGCGTCATGTTGATCAACCCATATATCCTCCATCTTTGGTCTCAACATGATGTATCCTTCCTAATAGACTGCATCAACCCCATCCATCCTCTTGATCCTATGGCAAAGGATGTTTGAAATTGATTCTGATATTTTGATGCTTTTGGCCTTTGTTTATCATTTGAGCTCCCTATCATCACTTGTCATGGTCGCCTTGATCCATCATATCATGGTGTGCTTTGACTAGTAAACATAGGGGTGCATATTGATCTTTTTCTTGTTTGTCTTCTTGGTTGTCCCACGTAATACCCACCAAGATCCTCAAGGTCTTGTGTTATGCTGGGGCATCCTTTTGTGCTTTTGGTTATTCCAATACCTGGCACAACCAAAGTCATCGCTACTCTGGGGTGTTGGGATAACCTTCTTGTTTGTTGTGTTTGTGTATGCATTAGACACTAATCCACCTTGGTTCCACATACCATGGTATCTAATGTCTTATGCTATAGAAAAAATCAGTGCTCCAAAGATGACAAATTGCATTAGGATTGCATTTCATTTTCCATTCCATCATCTTGCATGCCGCCCTCATCCTCCTCCATTCAAATAATCTTATCACACTCTTGGTCTTGTTCCTAGCCTTTCTACAAGCCTTGATCCAATCATCATCCTCATCATTATCATTTGTGGGATGTATCCTTCCCTATCCTTGTGTTATTCCAGGATGTACCCTGGTGGAGCTTTTAAAAATTTTCCCCATTGTAGGTATGTTTTTTCCTCAGCTTTAAGTGGTTGGGTCATGGGTTTTCTTTTCGAGTATTGACTTGTTATTGACGGTGGTCGGTCACTTAAGTGGTCTTTTATCCCTTTTTGGTCGTGACTTTACCGGCCCCATTTACCCATCCTTTCGATCTTTTGGCATCATTACTAATTTATATTTTTATAATGTCGGGCTATTGAATTATTTTAGAGCAAGCCTCTAAATAATATTTTTGACCTTGAGGGTCATTTCCCCATCCACCTAGTTGGTCCCTTTCTTTATGAATAACCTTTTTGCATGTGCAAATTGTGCGGCCGTCGGATGAAATGATTTTAATCTTGACTGTTGCTCGCAGACCTTGCAAGGTTTTTGCTAACGTCACAAATATGGTGCGAGGCGTGCGAGATGCTGCCATCTGTCATATTTGATGGTGGGGACCATTTTTGCTCGCTGACCGATGATGGAGGTTGATGTCGACAATTGTTTCTGTACCGACGCATCATGGTCGTTCCTCGCTGACCTCATGCAATTAAAACTACAATTTCAATAATACTGTGAGGTGTGCAATTTGGTGACATGTGGACTCCAATGTTGTGCACTGATAACAAAGGTGGGGCTCATTCCATGCTGATGTGGTGCCCGGTAGGTGAATATCCTGTCCGTTTGAAAATTCCACGTTCTCCCTCAATTATCATTTGTCTAGTATAATTGGCACCCAAGGCCCAAAGTTTTGGTTCTGAAACCACTACCAGGTCTTTATCCCAAGATATTATTGATTTGTTACAACCCTCTACTAGCAAGAAGCAGGTGGGAAAGGTTTTGTTCTATGGGCCTCGACTCTTGGAAGGATTGACAGACAAGCAATGTGCAATTCAAGATGTTGAGTTACCATACACCGAGTGGCAGTTGTTCTCCAATTGGTTTGGGAATAGGAATTTTTCAGTTCCTTTGTGTAACCCCTAGAGGTTAGACCTGGGTAAATTGGTGGTGCCTAATGTTTATATGGATGTAGATCTATTAAAGGACATTGCTACTAGATATGACCCTGTGGCCCAAATTGTCAGAACACATGCTAGTGTGCAAATGATTAAGATAACCAAAGAAGAAATTGCAGAGATTTTCAAATTGCATGAATGGAGTCGGGATGTGGTTCCTGTCGACTTGGAGGTTTTCAGACAAGAATATAGAAATACTAGGGGTTTGTTCAGAACATCCTTTTTGATACCTCATTTGGCAGTCTCAAGAAGAGGAAAAAATCAGAAGAAGGTAGTAATTGGCAGGAATGAGCCTGAACCTTTTCCTATGGATTATTTCTCTAGTTATTTCAAAAAGACTGTTTGTGCTTTATGTCAGGTTCTGGGAGTCAACTTAAAGAAAACCTTGCCTACTAATATTATGTATAGGGCAGTAAATCTATAGCACCCGAGTTTTAATGTAATATATGATTTTGCCACTTATTTGGCAGAGAAGATGCACACGGGCCTGGTAGCCCTAAAGGAGGGGAAGAATTGGGTTGGATTCAGATGGTACTCCTTGTTAATCCACATGTTTCTATATAGGGGTTAGGCTGTGTTCGGAAAAGATATGGAATTAAAGAAGAAGGAAGGAAACATTGAAATGCCTATCCAATATTGGACTAGGATTCTTGACATGCATGATCATAAGTTTGATTATGTAACTTTCCATAATGTCTTTGGATCTAAATTAAGGGAGGCTCTGGTTCGTGACCCCCCAAAGATCCCAAAAGAAATTCATGACTTCTTGAGGCCGATGGAGAG